>CM031670.1:4689069-4879069 GCA_006182925.3 Reinhardtius hippoglossoides
GTAGCTTTAAGGCTGCATTAAGCTTTTCATATTAATGATGAAATGACTGTGAGGTGAACAGAGTTTCCATGGTGACGTACCCACATACTATTATTACCCATTTTCCCATCATCTTGATGTATTTGAGTGCACTTATGCCCCTTGTTTTGGTTTTCTAGCCCATAGCTGTATAGCACTGGTTGTTTCACTACTATCATCAATCTGGTTTCCAGCCACAACAAGCAGCTGGTTTTAAAGACAAACAGATAATATGAGCAACTAGCATTCAGCTACTAGAAAGCCACATAGAAGAACATTATTTAACACAGCTCCTGGCAAATTCCAATGTTGCTCTGTGTCGGCTGGATTTCTGAGATTTAAAAGACCAGACAATGCCAAACACACACACATCACCATTTCCAGCTTATTGTGTTATCTGTCACAAAGCGGCAAAAGCAATAAATGCAGAGTTCAATTTCTTTTACTCGTAGAAACATAATACTTACAAACTACAGAAATCTGCACTTCATTTCACAAAGCAGCATTTTCTAAAAGAGAAATATCTCCACTTTCCCTGAATTCAGTGTTTCCACCTCTCTGGCTGCCGAACACGTCAAGGCCGTGAAACCAAACGTTTCCGAGGCTGTGCTCTGAATTCATGAGCGCTCGTTGTGACTCACGAGCCTGGGTGGAGACTGGGAACCAGCAGGGGACCGAATATCTGTGTCGTTATACAGACGAGTGTGATGATCAAAACCTGAAAGCACAGAGACTAAACTTTCTTCCACTTAAATCTAGCTGTGGAAATGTTTGATCAGTGGTGGATTAAACCCAGTGAATCAAACATGTCGGGGCGTAAGAAACAATTTTATTCAAATCGATGTGATTCCTCCCGATGAGACATGTTTACGGTGCCGGCTCAATTGCTTTGTCTGGACTGGATGTATGTTCGCGTCTGTGATCAGGGAAAACAAAAGAATTTCCCAGCGGAGTGTTTCCTCGTCGTCTTCTTCTTCTCGGAGCCGTGGCTGTCTGGCAGGCTGTAAAGAACCGGGAGGATTCCGAGCCAACAAGTGAAATACGGCCTCAATGCAGAGACTTTAGGAACATTATATTGTTTACAGTCGGCTGTATAGTGGCAGAATGTCTCTATCTCTATGAAGTGCTGTGTTGTACTTCAACCCGGAGGTCTGACCTGATTTTATTGTTATAGCCGCTTCAAAGGAAAAGGATCAGACCCAATAAATAGTCTGATAATCGGTGTTCCTTATAAGCAGCGCAACGCTCCGTAAGCATACTGTAGTGGATTCGATTGTCCAGTTGGGTTAATACCCCCCCCCCCCCCCCTGCAGCCTGTTCGTTAAACCAGTGCGTCGTTCTTTAAATTGAGTAGTTATTGCTTGAAAGTTACTTAGTGTGAGGTGACACCCATTCAGTGGGATTTTACAGGTGCCAGACTGTTACCTGACACCACACACACACCTACACACAAATACACTTTTAGTTAATACCTAAGAACAACACATAGACTATACAAAAAATGGACATAGACTAGAGATCTATCTTGAATGACCAGCAGAGGGCGACTCCACTAGCTCAGTTCCTATAAAAGTGAATGAGAAAGTGACTCTACCTCCGTTTTCAGTAAATTTTCTGAAGTAGTTTATCGTGCCAATCTAAAATTGTTTTACTTCAATACAGCATGATGTTCATTTAGTAAATTATGGTTCCATTTAGAGTCAAATAGATGATTGAGTGTTGGGGCGTGGTCACCATGTGGGCAGTTAGTATCGTCCAATGGGAGCAGGTGTAGGTGTGTTCATTGTCCTCCAGCTCTCTGTCAGGCTCCACCCCCACCGCGCCTCCAAATATGGTTATGCCAAAACTTGAGGCTTCAAAATGGCAGCTCACAAACGAATGAGTGAAGCCACAGTTTTTAGTCCTTATGCTAAGCTAAGCTAACTGGCCTTGGCTTCATATCTAGTGGACAGGTGTGAGAGGTATCCATCTTCCTGTTTAGCTCTTGGGAAGAACGTTTCCTGACATGTGAAACTTTTCCTTTAACAAAATAATGAAAAAAGTCGTTTAAAATTTGTGTTCTCTCTATTTCAACATCAACCGTTTCTCCGAAATCATCAAAAAGGAAATGAAGTGTGGATTCAGAACTTTTCTTCTGTTGTAAAATGAATGTTGGTATGATTGGTCTTGACATTGTCTCGCCTCCCCCCCCCCCCCCCCAGTGATTGTCCTTTTTATAATTGACTCGGCTTCACACAAACCCGTGTTTGGGATTGAGGACAGCAGCAGCAGATGGATTAGAACGTACAGACTAACAGAGAGAGAGAGAGAGACGAGTCTTCGCCCTTGAGGTTCGGTTTCACGTAATTAATCGGCCTAGCTCCACTTGTGCCATATTTCACGATGACACTAATAATGCCTAATGATATGATGTTGTAGAATCCTAGTTGGTGTTTAAACATGTAATTTAGGTAGAGTAATGGTGCATATAATGTATTATACTTTTTAATCATTGGGTTTTTGAGAGGAACTGAAGGAGCGAGGCTTTGCATTTCAATAAATCCACTTGATTAGGCAGCGGGGTTGTTGCTGTTGTTGTTTTTCGGCAGATACTGTTTACTCTGAGCTCTGCCTCCCAAAATCCCCCCCTTCCGCTCCCTCTCCTGGAGACAACTCAAAGACTCCCCGCTGGCAGCTCAGCGGTGCTGCTTTATCTGGGTTCTCCGCTCGCCCCGTCTTTCCACCAGCCTCCTCTCATTGTGTCACCGCGACGTGTCAGACGAGCTGCAAGTCCCAGTCACAGGCTGCGTCTCAGGGCTGAGCCAGCCATCACTTCACCGGCTCCCTCCACAAAGGCCTCACTGTTTCATTTCCCATCACTTCATATGCATGTAAATTAATACAAGTAAAGAGGCATGGCAGTGGATGTTCTGCTGACACCACGGGGAATTCATGTGCAGAGCAACGGAGATAATGTTCAAAGTTATACTGTATCTTCAAAGGGATATTTTGAAAAATGTTGCGTGCTTACCTACAGGGGGAACATTTCCCCATAGCTGCGTCGAATATATGTTCAATGTGTGGACTCAGAGTAAAAAATGCATGAAACTCAAGCCAGTGAACTAAATCTACTTATGATTGTCACCTCGGGTTTGAATTATCAGAGTAATTCATGTTTGTTTCTGACATGAACACAGAATTCAGCTGCTCTTGAGGGAAGTTTGGACGTTTAAGAGGGAATGTGGGAGTTTGTTTCAGCCTCTCCACTTCCTCCCACTATCCAGAGATAAAGCAGAAACAATCCCTGATAAGCACACTGTCGTCTTTCGTGTTCGGATGGAGCTGAGGTGAAACACGCGATCAGCCAATCACGAGTCAATCGTGATGTTTCACCTCATCGTGATAGCGTCAAATAACTTATTAAAACCAAACTTATCAGAATCATAAACACAACAAACATCAGAGTGATAAGAACTAACTACCATCTTTGATTTAACATGCACTTTGAATTCTTAGTTTGGTCTCTATGCCATCCATTAACATGGAGGAGGCCGGATTTATGACCTGTACCTCACCCAGCCACCAGGTGGCGATTGGGCATTACAAGGATTACAATTCTAAACATGCAGGGAGAGTTGGAGGTTGTTTTGAAACCACAGGAAAGGTTCTTTCTTTGAACCCCCTCCAAGAAGTAAAGAAAATACTTAGTAACATAATTACGACAAAAGCACAAAGACAAAAGCTTCTGTCTGGCAACAACAAACTACAATTTAAATCTTGTTTTGTGTTTGACATCTTGGAGGGACCTTTTGTTGCATATCTCCAGACCTCCATCTGAATAATTACGCTTCTTAAAATAAAGTGGCAACGCATCGACAGAATTTCAAAGTATTTTCTGAGAGAGTCTTGGTTTCAGCAGCCGATTTACTATTTTCCTGGAGTGCTGAGCCAATATCAACATGACAACTCAAAACAGGGTGCAGAGACATTTTTCTAAAATTGGCAAAGGAATTGCTTTTTTCAGTTATTTATTGACTAGGGTGTCACTTTTTATGGCGTTTGTCTCAATAAATTAAGTCCCTGGGCGGGTTTTGTGCATTATAGTAGACTCTAACACGATGTTCCACTCCAACAAGCTGAACCACACTCCAATTGCCAAAGTGGAAATTTAAGCTTTTTGTTAAATTATGAATCCGACCATCTGAATTATGTTTAATGCCTAAAAAAAAAACAAGCATCTCTTCTCTGAGCTGGTTTCCAAGAGAACTATTATCTTTTACTGAGTACAACTGAGATGCTGGGTCGTAAAACGAGTCGAACCTACTGGAGGCTGCAGCTCATCCCCCCCCCCCCCCATCCCATTACTGTCCCTGTATTTCCCCCAGATTTTTATAAAATGCAGTATCACAGTGAAAGAGTCCTCTCACGCTCCCTCACTTCATTGTTTCCACGTCTCTCTCTTTCCCCCAGCATCCGCAGAGAACTCATTTTTACTCATGTAAGAAAAATACTGTCACTGTAGTAATGTGGTAAGAGAGTGGATTCATTTCATTCCTCTCTGGCTGTATTGATCTGTGGAGCTGCCTCGGCCTCGTGCTGGGCGTGTGTTCCATGCAGAGTCAACGCAGGCAGGTGGGCAGGATGTGAACCAACATGTCAGCCATCCTGTCGTCCCTGTCATCCCATCCTGGAAACCCAGTTGAATTTGATAACTGGGTTAAAGATTTTGAAAATACTTCTCTCACCATGGCAGATTGTTGGAAACCACGTTACAGTGTTGGCGGATTCTTTGCGTGTTGATCGCTGTGGACAGAAGTGGCGGCTAATGAGGGAATTTGGTGGAATGATGGGACAAGAAAGATCCAGTCATTTTGTTTTACGAAAATTATTTCTCTCCTTGCAAAAAAATCACATGCTCCTCAGAAGGTCCCAGTTCCCAAGATGTGAATTTGTTGTGTTGTCGAAAACATGATGGCAGTACACGAAATGTAATTATGTGTTTAGACAACATCTTGAAACCTCTTTCCAACATCTCTGTAAAAACAAAGATCAGAGAAAAGGGATCGGGTGTGACAGGCAGATAGATGATTTATAATGTGCACGTTAATCATAAAAACATTTGTATTGACCAAAGAGTGTCATTAGGGGCTTTCAACTACTTTTAGGATCATTGTTCCGACTTGAGATGACGTTCATGTGAATTTTCCCAGCTGGGAACTTATTTTTCGGATTAATTCCAACAACACAGTAACTCGTAGATCTTGATGGAAAAACATCTGGCATATTGAAGGGACTGATATATGAGTGTGTGGCTTGATTGAATTTAGGGGCCTCAGTGTGATTCTATTATAAAAAGTTGCTGACCTAGCGGATGTGAGAGAACATTGAAAGTCTGATGCGAGCGCTGAGGAGCCGATGTGGGGAGCTGTGAGCGCAGGTCGCCTCACAGGTATCAGCAGGATTCATGGGAAAGATCTGAACGCGGGTTGAAAAGTAGAGGGTTTAGGATCCCATTGATTCCATCAACATTAGTGTTGTGGAATTGCCCGGCACTGCAGGGATCTTGGCAGGACATTAAAGAGCAGGTTAGAAAGAAAAACACTATTGATATAGCCCATTTGATCCATTGTACTTTATTCTCTGGGAAATACCCAAAGATGTTAATGACAGGGGCCAAATATACATCTCACACGTTTTGGCTGCCTGGAAAACGATAACTATAAATTAGATGAAAGTGTTTTTGCCAAACGTAACTCAGTGTGGATTTGGAGGCAGGCTGCAGCAGGTCGACACAATGAAACACACGACGGCACAACTGCAAATTAAGATGGAGACTTTTCTACAAAGTTGGAAATAACACCCGAGGCTAGAAATGTCTGAATAGAAGAACATGGACTGCAGCTTCCCAGTGTGAACGTCCGTGTTCCCTCTGAGCTCAGAGTCGAGAACTGCTTGAAACAATTTGTATTTGATTAAAAAAAGCTTTAAAACTATTATGAATTTGAGTTTTTAATCAACTCCACCTCCAGGTTTGTGGTGATTTATAATTTTAACATTAACGTGTAAAAAGATTAAAGCAGCAGTTTGACATTTTGGAAAATACCCTCGTTCCTTTCTTGCTGAGATTTATAAGAGAGATAAGAGGCGCTTGTATTTTTCCATTAAACATGAAGCCGGAGCCTGACTGAAGCCAGAGATAAGAAAAGGTGACAAAAAACTAGGCATCGAACCCAGGCCAAGAAACTCCTGATGCCAAACCACATCATTCCAACACAACACACACACACACACACACACACACACACACACACACACACACACACACACACACACACACACACACACACACACACACACACACACACACACACACACACACACACACACACACACACACACATAAAGTCAGTGGTGTCTCTTTAGGTGATTTATGACGAAGGTGTTGTTGCAGTGTCCTGTTCATAACCGATCAGAGACTTTAAGTGCATTCTCTCTCAATATCATCAAATTATATGTAATCATAAACAGGGAGCAGAATGTTGACATGCTGCAGAGGCGTAAAATATGTAAAGTTTGTGATCTGTCGTTGAAGTGATGGATCAAAGTTGCATCTTTCAAAGACTTGACCACTTAGAAAAAAGTCTGAAACTTGAATCGGAGATCAGAGACAAAATGTCCTCAGCAGCAGAGAGATCGCTGAAAATCAAAGAGTGAACCTGAGATTTTCAATCTTAAGACACTGTGATGTGATAAAACTCAGGAGTTGTGTATATGAACATTAAAATGACCTGTAACACAGAAGGTGACATCTCAAGAAGCAAAGCAGCGTTTGGTTTTGCAGACACATCAAACCTCTGTCACTTATAGATTCATAGTTCATTTCTAACCTGAGCACATCAAAGCTGGAAACTTCACTAAAAGCAGCAGAGCCACATTTAAAATGTTTTTTGAACACAAGAGCAAGAGCCTCCTCCTCCTCCTCCTCCTCCTCCGCGGCCGCCGGTCTTGGGGAAGCTGATAAATGGGACTGGTAATCAGGAGGCTGAGCTGGACGTGTGCATCGCTCCGCAGCCTCGGCCGAGAGGGGAAACTCCATCAAAAACCTTTGAAACTGGGAGATGTGAAGCATCGGGGGGGAAACATGTTTTCCTGAGTGATATCATGAAAGCAGCAGAGCAACGCCTGCACAGTCATATGATTATCTTACAGTTTTGAGAAGCAGTGGAACAACTGAATCCCGATGAGTAACAAATTGCTGCTGGAGCTTGTCGCTCTGCGGCGATGACACGACTCTTTATTCCAACACTCAAGAATTCGCTCCAGGGCCGATACCATCAGTCTCGTATGAAGAATTCCTCTCATAACCACCTCAGTGTAAAGTACACGGCATGGCCAGAAGTATGCGGACACCATACCACTGTGGCAAGATGTGACTGCTCACAAATAAACAACCATGAGGAGGAATCTGCTGCTAAAGAATCTCCATCTTCCAGTGTCACGCTTCTCTCTGATTTTGGAATGTGGCTGCAGGGATTTACTCCCGTTAAGCTGAAGGAGCATCAGGGAGGTCAGGCGCTGATGTTGTGCGATAACGCCTCGCTCGCTGTCAGCGTTCCAGTTTATCCTCACAGGTGTTGAGGGCACGGGGCGGAGGGCAAGGACGCTCTCGTTCCTCCGCATGAAACCCTGGAAGACGCTGGTAAACTGTGTTGTGCACACAGGAACATTGTCTTTATTTTTAAATAGTAAAGAGCTTTAAATGTTGGAAGCTCCGTGTTTTCTAGGCCTAATTGTCTCATTAAGATTTGTGTTACTGATTAACCCAGTTTATAAGGATTAAGCAGGTGTTTGGTACCAGAAAACACTGAAGGTCACTTATTTTCTATAGACTCTAATTGCAATTAATTTCCTGGTGATATTAAAACCATGACATGAATAATTTGATGTGATGTCAAAGAACCAAATTTGTCTGTTCTTTCCAAAAATCGTTCTAATCCCTGTTCCGAAAATAAATCGACATAATGACGTGATGACACTATGGTGGAAGGTTTTAGTTTGTTAATGCGTACGCGTGCGAGGTTCACCCCCCCGTTAGCCGAGCATCATCTGAACTCATCTGCCTTGATCAAGCAGCGTGAGCGGATTTCTGACGACTGCAGCTAGAAGAGAGAGAGAGAGGAAGAGGAAGAGGAAGAGGAAGGGGCACCGGGGAAGGAGGTTCGTGAAGTGAATCCTGATAACTGTGGAGGTGGTTCACATCAAGCCTTCCTCCATGTTTTTATTCATGAATACAGCAAATGATGAGGTACAGAGAGAGTAACAGTAAAAGAGTTGAACAGCCTCGGGCCAAGGGCGAGGGTCGGTGAATAATTGAAAAACTCCTGCCAGTCGATGGCAGCCGGTTTTTCCTCTGCTGGGATCAATCGCCGGCTGGCGTCGTGTTCTGGTGACGTGACACACGGGGGGGGGGGGGGGTCCCTTTTGAGATGCAGATTGTAGCAGGTGTGTTAATTTACCGGGTGGAGATTATGTGGGTTGAAGGATTAGTTCACAGTTTTATCTCATCAGTCGTAAACGTGCCTGTATGTATGTATATGTGATAATTCGTCTTCTCCATCGTGGCTGTGAGGAGATTCCTTCTCAATGTGGTTCACTTGTGAGTAAGTGAAGCTAACGAGATATTTAAATTGTTGTTTTCTTTACCCTAGAATGAGCCTTTATATTTAAATACCTTATATCCTCTGTACGGAGGCGGCCATGTTTTTTTACAGTAGCCCAGACTGGACAAACTTAACACCTTTTGAGTTTTTATGACAACTGAAGGTTACCACAGGTTCTCCTTCATGTTTGGAAGGGGAGGGGGAGGTGAGGGGTATTCAGCTGCAACATGCAACTTCACCACTAGATGTCACTAAATTCTACACACTTTATTTATATAGCACCTTTCAAAACTGCCGTTATAAAGTACTTCAGAAAGGGGGACCAATAAAAACAAGAAAACAAACCATCAATGACAAGAAACAAATTAATATAATGTCATTTATGATTATGAATTCCTATTTATTTGGGGTTTAAACCAAAAAATATATATATATGATAAATTTGACATTAAGTCCATTTTATGGGACCTCAGTGCAAAAAAACCGCTAAAGTTAGAAGGTAAAAAAATGAGATGGTTGACACTGGCACATGCTGCTTCAGGAAATAGCCACAGCCTCACACACACAGACAGAGCTCTCACCTTCTTCCCCTCACTCGTCTTTTATGTTGGACTAAACTAGCAGCTATCAGAATTGAAGCCTCACAACCTTAATATGTATTAAAACTCACTCAAGTGCTGTATGATGAAGTGAAACTTGCTTTCAGCTGTGCAGGGGGGGGGGGGGGGGACTAGGTGAATCAACCCCTCAGGGTTTATTGTATCTGCGCTCGCTGCCGACAACGTTCAGTTCTACAAACCGGCACAAACCCTTTTAAATTACCTTGATTCAGCCGCTGCAGTTTTCATACCTGTGCCTGCTGCTGCTGCCTCTGACACGTCTTTAACATACCAAACCGCAGCCCGGCTACCAAAGAATACCAATTAGGCTGCTCGGGGGCTTGTGGGATCACGGGATTCACGCATGTACCACAGTCAGACACCAGACTCTGTGCTCATTAGCCTGTTAGCCTGTTAGCCTTTGGATGCTCTTTGTGCAGCCTGCCGATTTTGATGAGACTCACGACTGCAGTTTGGCTGCAGAGCCTGTTCCAGTAAATAACTGTTTTACATTTATACACCGGTCGTCTCCAGTTCATCACTGATTTCTGCTTCTGTGAATACGATTTCATAAATGTTTGTGTGTAAAAACCGTAAAACCCATAGATTCTACACAGTTATCACTGGAAATAAAATGAAGCACGTAATGAGTTCATAAGTCATCAGCTTCAAATAGACTTGAACTTAACGTTTTGGAAGAAGAATAATACACACACTCATCCAGCTCTACTCTGTGCTAATGTTTATTTCTCAAGTCAGACATTCAGAATATTTGCTTTTCCATTTAGATTCAACATTTATATTTATTTAACATTAATATTTTCTCTTAACATTTCAATTTTAAATAGGGTTCTGCTGTTTGACCAAATCTAGTATCCTCCAGAGTTAAAGGGATAGTTCACCAAAACAATTTTAATTAATTATCTACTCACCACTATGCCGATGAAGCCCTGACATTCAAATTTTACTCGAAACGGCATCACGACTCAAAAAGTCAGCTACCGGAAGTAGCGATGCTAACGGAAGTAGCGATGCTAACACGCATGCAACGCTGAATATCCCTGAAACTCCAAAAGTATTTTGTGGACTCAAACACTTCATCCACTCCTCCATCGGCATAGTGCTGCGTGGATAATGACAGTATTAAACATTTTCGGTGAACTATCCCTTTAAAGTCTTTATATCGACAAAGTATTTTTATTGAACTCTTTCTTTGAAAGACTCTCTGGAGGATTATCTCCTGATCAGACACATTTATAGCTGAACCAGACAGATTTTAAAACATCTGAACTTTCACAGTAAATGCTAATTTAAAAACATCAATGATAACCTCTATGTGCGTGTGCGTGTGTGTGTGTGTGTGTGTGTACCACTAACATGCACATACAACTGAGTTTGTCATGTAATTCCAATGGGTCATAAATCAGCCCTTGACCTGGGTTTAATTGCCCCCCAGGCAGCAGGGCCATTGTTTGAAATGCCTCTCCACCGCAGCATGGCAGCACAATAACTTATCGTGGGGACGTTTTCTCAGACGTCCCAGTAACAAATGCCACCGGTGGTGCTGGAAGTGCTTGTTTGAGCCGAGCAGAACAATCAACCACGGCATTATGCTTCTTCACTGAATCGATTCCTTGGAAAGGATGTTAGTCGAATTAGGCCTCTTGCTCAGAGACTGTTTCCAAGCACTCAAATGGTCCAATGTTTATTCATTGGGCTGGATTGTTGATCTAGGGGAGAGGAATCAATGGGGAAAAGAGAATAGGTCCATTTTGAAAGAATCTCCTTAATTTTCTTCATTTGCTTATCTAGTCAGGCAAATTATAAGGAATCAAAAAATCCTTTAATCTATTATTTCATCCCCACACCTCATTTACTTCTTATTAGGCCTCAGTAAATACTGTCTTACATCCCCCCCGGTCCGGCTCTGTGAAAATACATACATCAACAAAACGTGACAATATGATTTTGCCGCATTTACAGCTTTTTTCTTTTGTCCCCAAATAAGCTGTACCAGATATAAAATGTCACTTTTCTTCCTGGTGCTCCACACGACGACAAACTAAATAATTCACCATCAGTCTCAAAATGAATGGTCACCTTTTTCTCTCCAAAAACCAACTCGGCTCCGAGGTCAGATATTTCAGTGGAAGCGCTGCGGCAACTTTTCCAAAGCCAGACCCCCCGGTGTGTTGTTCTCTCTCTCTGCCAGCCTCCAGCAGCTCACAGAGATGAACTGTCTGGGAAGAGAGGGAAATGCAGAGCTTCTCGTCTCATCTCCTCCTAATCCGGCAGCCCCCCCCCCCCCCCCCCCCTCCTCCTCCACCTCCTCCACCCCCCCCCCGCTCTGTGACACTTAGCAGTGGACAGCCCTTCCGACATATTCCACGTCCCGTTTCACCTGTGACTAATTGGAAAGCTGGAGTTCTCTGTGTCTCTTCTGTCATGATTTCCATTTTTTTCCAACATTTTCTTTGTTCCTCTGCTCCTCTCCCCCCCCCCCCCCCCCCCATCCTCTCAATGTGGCAGACACACAGTAAACTAACCCCTCAGTTGTCGGTGTAGCAGAGAGATGAGAGTGTAACCAGTTAAACCAAGCGCGCCCTTTGTATTGGTTCATCTGCATGCAAGAGGGGATCAAGAGACGGGAGGCTTTATTGGAACAGATGACGTCGGGTTTATGTTTCCTACGTCATTATCACAAAGCCAATCTCACTCACCTTCTGAATGCAGAGGCCTACACACACACACACACACACACACACACACACACACACACACACACACACACACACACACTAAATGTATCTCCACCGCCATCCCTCTTGTCCCCCTCCTCCTCGAGTGGAGGACAATGAACCATCGGGGTCCGGGGGACTGGTGGGGGTGCACTTAAACCAGCAGCAGGTACCTGTTGTGCAGCATTGACCGTGTGGGGAAATCCATCAACATGCAGCACACCCGGTGGGCCTGTAATGAACTGGTGCTCTCTCAGCTCCGGCACCGCACATCACATCAGTGTCTGGAGCCATGTATTTAGTCATGGCCAATAAAGGCCCAGACCAGGCTTGTGTGTATATTCAAGACCTGGTCGTGCATTAAGTCCATTCAGATCTCCTAATGGGTTTTTTTTTTTTTTGTTACACTTGGTCCGTTGCTTCTCTGAATTGATGTTAAAGACCCGTTGCACAGATTTCTCTCCACTGGTGTAAATCTTACAGCTTCACATGAAGGTTTTAGTTCACTCGTAAAAAAAAAAATGCAAACACAGCACTGGTGCAAAATCTTTAAATGTTTCAAGTGAACAAGCATTAAATAACCTTATAATTACTCGGGTGTCTTCTCATATATTATCAGGTATTTGACAATCGGCAACGTCAGCAATAATGTTAATATATTTTACACATTGGTTTTTATGTATAAATTTCTTTTTGTATCTGATATGTTTTTTCAATCGATTTCAGTCATTCAGTCATGTTCTTCTCCAGGTTTCTAAAGGACATGGAATTATCTTAGTCTCGTGCTTTAATTGATAATTATCTTATTATTATTAGCTTGGACAAAGTGGTTCCTATTTCTCAGAGACAAGATGGCTGATGCGTCTCCACTTCCTCCCACTGTTCAGAATGAAGTTAAAGTATCCTGGATACGAACAACACCATCTTACACAGTTTGAGCCACAGGCTCTGCAGCAGCGATCGTGAAACCCTTTTTTATATGATCACATATAACTGATTAAAAGCAAACGTACTGGAAAGAATTGCACAAACACCAGTGGGATAAGAACAAACTAAAATGACAGCAACTATCTTTGAGAAAAATGTATTCGTTGCACCACTTCAGCCGGCCACTAGGTGGTGATTGCGAGGCTTTGGCTTCACTTTAATAAGCCAATTAAGTTTGTAGCAGGGCTGGAAAAATAGGCGGATCCTGGGTAATTTTTCTTTGTCTTTAACATGGTGAGATAGAGTGTTGGCCTTTGCACAGCACCTTTACAGTTACAGAAATAAGTCCATCTATTTAGCCTGGTTACACATCTTAAATAAAAATATTCCACCGACCTAACAGGTCTTCTCACCGAAAACAACAGACAAGGCCATCTGTCAGGTCTGCGTCCTCCAGAAATAACATCTGATCTGGTGAAGGTTTGGCTCAAGTTAACTAACTACCTGGTTATGTTAAAACATCACTAACTACTTAGTTAAGGTCAAGCATCTTGCACCTTAACTTTACCACGAGAGGCTGCTAATCAGAAAAATGCCAACACATTGATATGAGCATTCAAACAGATGCTGCAGCTTTATGTCCTTTTTTGGAGTCCATCGAATGGTGTGTGATAGAAGCGCGTGTGTGTGTTGTGTGGTGTGTGTGTGTGTGTGTGTGTGTGTGGTGTGTGTGTGTGGTGTGTGGGTTGTGGTTGGGTGGTGGTGTGTGTGTGTGTGTGTGTGCGTGTGTGCGCATGAATGGCTGAATGCAACTTGCACTGTGAATCACTTGTGACTGGAAAAGCTCGAGATAAATACAGGCCATTGTGATTACGTGATGCAGATGTCGGCCTCGGGACATCGTGCGCTTGTTAGTCTTTGTTTGTTTTTTATCTCGTCTGTCTGATGTTTATGAAAACGCTCAATTTAATTTAGGATCTGTAATTAGGGAGGACAACCTACAGTACGAGCCCCTCAGCTTCCTTCCCAGTCTGTATTTATCAGTTTAGATTTTTCTATTAAATGTCTTCAATGGGGATGTTGTAATGGTGTAAACAAAGAAACGGTAAATCAGCACAAAGCTCCTCTAAAATCCTGATTTGAATACGACTGAGCTGCAGCTGCATGTGAAACCTCCCAGTTCTGTTTGCTCCCGTGTGTTTGGGTTGCAGGTCACCTCTAAAGCCTTTTTGACGCTCGGCACTGGATTCATTTTCTCTTCGTGACATCTCATTTTAGGATTACCTCGGGCAGTATTGTGTAGCTATGGACGGGAAACCTCCTTTACTAATCTGTCACCGGGCTTTAATTGATTTCTGTTTGGGACATAATTATCTGCTTAAGCTGTCCGTCAAAATGCTGTCAGACATCGGGATGCCCTTAAGGGAAGGAAACCCAATATTCTCTGGGTAAAAATGGTGGAAGAAGATTGTGGGGAAACTCGTGTGATGTGACATTTCAGATGCTGCTCAAAGGAAATATAAAAGGAAGAAGAAAATGTTGTTTTAGCTCAAATATGTTTTTATGTTTATGTTACAACGCTACATATAAAAAGGGTTCTGTCTTTTAAATGCAATTAAGAAGAAATGTAGTATGTTCAGAATCAATATACTGGAAATGTAAAAGAATAGGAAATGAAAATAACTTCAGAATAGAAAAGATTATGTGTAAAGGCAGAAAGGAAATAAGATTCCAGCTGTTAAAACATTACAAAGCCTCCATTTTCACTGGGTGTTTCCTTATGTGTTGTTTTGAAATGTTTTGTAATAATCCAGAATGATTAAAACGTTGTAATACCTGCTTTGCATATTCATTTTGTCCCTCTTCTTTTATTATCAGGATTAGCTTCCCTGTTCTTATTCTTCATTGAATATGGCTGAACATGCGCCCAGTTCAGAATAAAAGGAAAACACAAGGGTTTTCAAAGTCTAACAGCGTGGGTGTGGAGGACTTTGAGCTCTGGAGTTATGAGGAGTGTATTTTCTCTGAGATTTCAGAGGAGATTATATGAGAATGTATAGAATATCTCTGAGGAGGACTTCTGACGTGAATTATCTTTGTCTTCTCTCCTGCACGTGGACGATATATCGCAGAACCTCATCATCTTTCCACTCTCGTTCCTATTTTCACAGATTGGCCTGTTTGCATCTACTTCAAACTCATTTGCAGAGTCTGGGTAAGTGCAAAAAGTACATTTGCATCATTAGCATGCATTTTAGGAATTGCTTTTGAACAACAAACTATCTCAGAAAGTTCAAATATATGGCATCCATTTAAACCAGTGATAGCGTCAATTTGAGCCAAGTGACGACAATGTTGATCATAGACTGTTGACAAAGACGACATGACTCCCTAAAAGTTAAGCCAAAGAATCGCAATCGCCACTATTATACACATTTGACAAGTTTGATTTTAATTAGTTACTTGGGGGTTTGACATCACGATTGACAGCTGAGACGAACTCGTGATTGGTCGAGTGGGCGTATCACCGGGACCTCACTCCCGCAGCTACATCCCCTAATCACTACCGCACAGACTCTGGCTCCAACTGCGCAAGATGGCAGCGCTCGTATCCAGGATATTAAGGCTTCACTTCTGGACAGTGGGAGGAAGTGGAGCTGCATTGTCGAGCTTTATATACAGTCTATGACGGGACTAGGCTCATGTTTAGCAGGTGTAATCATAACCATGTCACCACGTTAGTATTGGTGTGTTAGCATGCTAACATTTGATAGTTAGGATTGTGCACATGGGACAGGAGACAGCTGAGATTAATGGGAATGCCATTAGTTATATTTGATCATAATCTAAAGTATTGGATAAGGAGAACCAAATATTCTTTGACAAAAAAAAATTGTTAACCTGCCAGTGGTGCAGTAGAACAAGTCATGAAATCACCAACATCTGTAGGACTCATCCTCTGGAGACATGAATGTCTGTGGAAGATTTCATGGGAATCCATTCCACGGTGTTATTAGATATTTCAGTCTGGACTAAAGTGGTGCACACACTGATCCACCGAGCCGCCGGCTGCAAATACATTAACTGAAAAACCTATTGCCAGTCAAATAATGTCCCAGACTGACAAAACATTGAGATAATAAACTTAATCCCACATTTCTGTGTCAGGCGAAGAAAATGAATACGCCATCGTGAAAGTCAAGCACATCAAACACATAAAGGAGTCTAATGTAACAGCGTTCCTTTAATTTCATCATCCTCCGAGTCGTTTAAATTCACGTCTCTGGAACTTGCATTACATTTTTTTTAAGGGAGCATCATTTAAAATTTGCCTCACACATAACGATCAGCATGACGGCTGGATCGCTGCTGGCAAACCGTGCGGCGCTGGAGCATGATAATTCATTGTTAAATGGACACATGGCCAAAACCACATGTGTGCAGGATCCTCGGGTACCTGAGGGGTATTAGTGCAGAATACAGGGGGGGGGGGGGGGGGGGGGGGGAGAGGTGGTGACACTTGGCTACAGTGAGCAGGGATTCACACACACATATACATAAATCCACGCACACGCTCGTGCCAGGATTTGAGGAGGCTGGTGGGAGGTGGGGGAGGCAGATGGGGGAGGACATGACCGGTGTCTGCAGGGACAGCTGTGCCCGGACTCCCCCCCCTCACCGCCTCACACCTGTTACGCATCATGTCCACTACAGCACACACAGCATCTTGCGTGAACCCCAGCACGTGGCCGCACACCCCCGAGTTAGCAAACCTCACACACACACACACACACCACACACACAAGAAACTATAACAATCAAAACACGGGGTTGACATCCGATGATTATTCATTATTCCCATTTGTTGCACTTAAAACCCCCCAAAAAAAGCCATTGTTGCAGTTTTAAATCTTTTCTTGCGTGTCATTTATTTGGCTCTGAAAGGGAATAATAATTGCTGGAACATCACCAGGCCATTAATTAAAAGCAAAGAATGACTGAATTGAGATGTTCCCTTCACTGGCTGTGCTGCTCATCCAAGGAAAAGCCTTTATCTCTGTGTGAATTCACCACTGAATTATTCAATTTCTCATGTTCCACTATTTCTCTTGTAGCTGAACTGAAAAACTGTCCAATTTTCCATATATCTCCTCATGGCGCCTTCAAATTAATTCATGAAAGAGAAATGGAAATGACAGTCGCGTTTGGTCCCGGCGTAGATCTCCCACATTTTGGATTAATGTTGTGTGCAACAAAGACGCCTCAGTAGATGATGAATGAAGATCGAGTTAGATGAGAGAATTGAGGCCACAAACGTCTCGGATAAGTTTAGCATGAAAGATTATTGTCTGGTTTAATATAGAAACTCTTCTCAGGGGCTTCAGATACAATGTCTATACATGTCTCCACTTCCTGCCACTGTCCAAAAGTGAAGCCGAAATATTCTGGATAGAACGCTGCCATCTTGCACCTGATACACGCACTCGAACCAATCTGGAGTCAGTCTCAATCGTGACGTTTCACTGTGTTTTCATAGCATCATGCACGTGTACTTTGACTTTTCAGTTTGGTCCATGTCCCATCCGCTGTCATTGGGGAAACAGGGTTTATGACCTATACTGCAACCAGCCACCAGGGGGCAATCAAGGCGCTATTGTCCATCTTCATATTGAGTCTATGATATTTTTTAAAGGACTTTAGTTCAGAAACCTAATCAGAGACCAGACTGTGGATGTGAACCTGCTCTGATGTTTGTGTGTTTGTGTATTCACCAACCACCACAACACAACCACCTCTGTGACTCTGCTGCCATCACAACATGCAGCGCTTCTTTCACACTTTTCACATTCCATATTAATCTTAATCAAACTCTGAGCTGCACAAACCTAACTTCTACTTCATGAATTATTTCTCACTCATGTAATGTGATGTAAGTTATGATGTAATGACCTAAAACCAACTTTATATTACTCAAAAAGTCATGTTATTATTATCTTTAGAGCACATATACATAATGTTGTGATACTCATGTGACATTTATACTTTGATACTGATCAATCACACAACAGTGAACCACAACTGGACAGTAACTGCAGATATGTGTTGACACAGCCGTGCTAACAGATTCCCCCCATTTGCAGTCTGTATGCTAAGCTAAGCTAACAGGCTCCTGCTCTCCATTTCTCCTTCAAATACTCACAGGATAAGTTGTGTTGAGCTTCTCATCCAACTTTCAGCAAGAAAAACTGAACTCTCTGTTCCCTACAGTGTCAAACTATTTCTTTAGATTCTTAAGATTGATTCTTTCATTTTTAATTGATAATCCACATTTTCTCATCCTTGAATTCTCAAATTCACAGATTCTTTTTTTCAATTTATTTGACACAATACAGCCAATCCCATAAATTTGACATCCAGAGGAATCTCGGTTGTTTTAACCTCACCGTACCACAGGGATCGTGGTGTTTTTCAGCTCTCAAACATTCTCCCTGAGTATTTCAGGTTTCCGTGTATCGATGGAGGAAAAGCAGCGTGGCCTTCAGAGCTGCCTTTCATCAGGTTTCAGGAGACGGGTGTAAACATTCGTCCCGAAGCTAAACTCACAGATAGAGGGGCAACGAGAGGTCGGGTCAGGAAAGAGAGCGAGAGGTCAAGTGGTTGAAAGACTCACAACTTCACAACAAGTCTTTTTGTTCCGTCCCAGATACGGTGCACAGCATTAAAGCGTTAGTGGAAGCTTAAAAAATGAAGAAGCTCAGCGTATAACAGACACTAAAACAGACACAAAGGGCAAAATCAATAACCCGACTGACTGTATAAGGTTCAAATCTTTTTCTGCTTCTGTTAAAACTCTAACAGGTGTCATCATTTACACAGGATCTCTGCTCCGCGGCTCCAGGACCAAACACACGACTGCGTGGGCGTGTTTGCCTCAATGATGTCAGTAGTTGTTTCCATTAGCAGACACACAGCACCACGGGGGAGGTCGGATTTTTCCACTGCTGTCCGGGCAAAGCCAGAGAATAAGTCCTAAGGAGCCAGTAGGGACTTGTAAATTATGGAGAAGTTCGGAAAGTTATTTTCATAAAACATAAGGCCGATGGCAACTAATTTGAAATTTGGTCCCGGGCCCTTGAAATATTTACAGTCGTCGTGAATAGAGGTGGATCTGTATTTTTTTGTGTGGTTAAAACAGAATTTCTCTATTTATACATAAAAGAATAGATGCTCTATAAAATATTAGGAGCAGATGCTGTTCTCACAAAGTGCTGTGATGTATTATTGCTGATCAGTTCAGTCAGTGTGAGCTAAATGCAAAAGACACGAGCCGGAGCAGGAAACTCATCCTTTGAGATAACAGAGGTGTTTTAACGATAGAACATATTTTAAAGAGCACGAGTGTGACTGGAAAAGAGACAATGGTTGATTTCCATTTAATGTGGCTGCTTCAGATTCAGGCTGGTGGTGGTGTGAGCTCCCACGGAAAGAACAGACCCATCGATAAATGAGCAGATCCGAGACTTTTCTTCTCAATTTCCTTTCCACAGGGAGACAGGGCGTTATGAAGGCTATAGATCTCTGACTTGTTCTTTAATTGCCACAAGAAATATGGACATTTTGAGTCAATCTATTCACAGACGGATTGGTTTTACTATTTCCGTGGGAATTGTCATTGATAACAGAAATATTGAATTTCAAAAACCTACTTTTCTGATTATGGGACAAACTATTTCATTATTCTCACCCAGCGTTGACTCCTAAAGGACACGTGGTGCAGATAATGGATGTTTGGACCATTTCATTATCAGTCACTGTAACACAACAAGTGATAACAACAGCAAACTGATTCTGAAATGTAACCGTGATGACACTTGGACCCCCACAGGATGTGTACTTGTTCACTTGGAAAGCACTTAAGCATATTAGCACAATATTCACAAGATTTATTCCTCAGTATTATTGGAATAATTCAGGAATGTGTTTTTGTCACGTTATAAAACACTTTGTGAAAACAATAAAACCAAACTGCTGTGTCAAGATCATGAAATTAGTTTTTACCAGAAGGATAATTAATTGAACTCAGCACTGGCCTCTCTCTGCATGTGAAGGGTTGGGGGGTTAAATTATTATCATCATTTAATTTCAGCCAAAATAAATAAAGATATGTTTCATTATTATGCTGAATGCTTTACTTGAAAGGTGAGAAATGTGTTGGTCTCTGTTATACACACAATGGTTGTGTGTGTTTCTGCTGTATTCCTTTGGAGTTGAACCCTTTCCTTTTGCCACAGTGTCAAACTGACTCCCCAGCAGACTCCGGGAGACTGAAGCTATTCCAGTTAGCGTCGCCAGCTGCTCTGAGGCGAGTTTAACCAGAGAGGAAAGATGCACCTGTACAACGTTAAGCAGGGATTGCGGCGCTCAAGCTCACTAAATCTCTGTCCACTCAACAGGTATTAAACCCCAAGCTGTGAAGCGCCACACGGGGGGCTGCACACATCTCCTCCTCACCGCTGATGAGCCCGTGCTTCCCTGTGCCTGCCGCTGCCGTCAGGAGCCATGCAAAGAAGAAACTGACTGCGCAGCAAGTCAGCCTGCAAATTATCTCAAGGGTCAGCGTCCGTGTGAAGGGAACAGGTTGTCAACTCCCCAGCATTTCCCCCAGCATGCATCAGTCTGAGATGTTTTTAAACCTCCTTCCTGCTCACGTGTAAACATGACTCTGTTTTATTTGGGTGACCGACATGCGATCGACCGAGCCCAGGCTGCCCACCGGAGAATACTGTGCACCCCTGCGTGCCGAATGGTTTCGATTATGAAACAATCTGTTACTCACGTTGCACGGTTCACGGGCAGGACCCTGCAAACATCCTGCCATATATCAAACAACTCCCCGAATCCGCTCGGCCAGTCGCAGATGTCTGAATCACTCTTTCATCCTGTTTATCTCGAAATGTATCTCAGATTTACTCCGGTGGCTGAATTATGGGCCCACGTGTTTATATGCACAAGCTGTGATTGATTATTCTGTTCTGGCAGTTTGAGGAATACGCTGTGTTTTTTTCCCACATCTCCAGCACAATGAAACATATTTACCTCTCGTGTTTACTCTGAGATCTTCTGGTTTAAATATATTGATGTCGTAGACGTGACTCAGAGCAATCACACGCGTTTCTTCTCTTTATATCGTCTGTGTCGCTGCTGTTTCCCGTCCTGGCTGTGCACCTTTCATCAGCAGAGGAACACTGTTCAGTCATCGGGATCCTGGTTAGTAGGTAGTGATTGATGGGGTGTGGTGATCACCATGAAAGGAGGTCAAAGCCACAAGGGTCAGATTCTTCTCCCTCTGTCTGTGGCTCCTTATCTCTAATCACAGTTCTTCTCAGTTGCACATGCAGACACAAATACGTCTACTTGGTATTCGGATGGTCTTTGGTGTTTGTCAATGAAGCCAGAGTCTGTTTTAAGAGTAAAGCAGTGTCCAAAATAAACAAAACAATTTTAGATTAGAACAGAAATACCAGGATTTATCAGATGTAAAGGATGAAACATAAGAAAGACTAATAAATTCATTGGTTAAACGGAAATTCATTTGTGTCTCATTCTGCCAGTGAACAGCACATTGTATTATTTGCATTACAAGGAACCAGCTCTCTTTTATTTGAGCTCATCTATTCTCACATGTCCGAACACACAACACTTCATAAAAATGACATGGGAACAGAACACAATGCCCATTCCCATGTGCTTCACGTTTTTTATTAACTATCGCTGCCCTCGCTGCAGCTCATTAGAGCTCATGCGGTGAAAAGGTTCGGAGAGGCAGCCGGCAACACTATCTCCCACACTGCTTTCCTGAGGGGCATTTCCCTAACTGTGGCTTTGTAATCTGAGCCCAGCAAGTATGTTGATGGAGCTGACTAACTGTGTGTGCGCGTGTGTGTGTGTGCGTGCGTGTGTGCGTGCGTGTGTGTGTGTGTGTGTGTGTGTGCGTGCGAGCTGCATAGCAACACCGGTGAAAAAGGAATGGGAGGTCAAAACAAAGAAAGGAGAACGGAGCTGGAAGAATAATAATAGGATTTTTACAAACGCTGCTGCACGTGCATCTAAGCAAGTTATCAAAATGAAATGTGATCCGTTGATATTCAGAGGAGATGTTGTGCAAAATGTCAAAACACGCAACAAGTCACCCCTTGGTAACTAAAGTTAGATAAAGTGGTGACACTTTACTTTCACCATCTGTATTTGATATATTACAAATAAAAAACATACTAAAATGTAGTTTTAAGCAGATATACGAGCATGTTTACATGTTTATTAAATGTGTCGGCTGTATAACATCTTATATGACACATGTGTAAGTGGTGTATAAACAATTAACAGGTTAGTAATGCACAGTATATTTCCTATTTGTGTTTCACATGATATAAATTTTTGATAAGAACCTTGTAACTGAATAAACAAGAGTGCATTTACATAATGATGTATTTGCTAATAAAGCAACATAGAAGATTTAGAATATACATCTTTACAAAATATGGATAAGTAATTACTAGATGGTGGATAATGTAAAACAATAATATAATATGTAATATGTAATATTAACACGTGACGTACATGAATGAGAATGATATCGCACGATGTGTTATGTTATTGTGCAGCATTTAAACAAACTCTAACAGAAGTAATAAGTGATTTCAGATCTGACGCCTTCATCAGCAGGTGATGGTTTATTAAAAAATAAAATGCCAGTGGTATCAGCATGAGTAATAACAGTGAAGATGTATAGCTGAGGTAATTAGCCGGTGAGCGAAGACAGAGCTAATAGAAACACAGAGGGGTGCTGATACAGCAGAGTGCTCGCTGCTGTTACGACATGAGGGCCAAAAGCCTGATATCTTACATTAGAGTTTAGTTGAGTAGGACGACATCCATCTATTAGAGGCGGCCACCTGTTTTCTGTCAAGCTCAAAGAGAGAGACAGCACTTTTTGCGACCAGCAGCGGGGAGTCCCTCAGGGCTCTGCTATGGACCTCTTCATTTCTGTCAGCTTCCTTGAAAATGTTGCACGCCGAAACAGTGGACAGTCCCGGAGATTTTTTCCCCGTGCTGCTTTTACTCTGCTCATTAATCATTTTCTGCCTATCACACAGAAGCCTCCGCCGGGTGCCAGCGAGCAAGTTGTCGGGAAACGTATCTGCAGCTCGCACAGCTCTACAGGTCGCTGTCAGCGTGGCAGCAGGGAGGCGTGAGGGGAAGAAAAAGCGGAGATGGAGAGAAGGAGATCTAAAAAAAGAACCTGCCAGGAATTAGGGGATAAGAAGCTGTTCACATGAATGATGGATGGAGTTATAATGTGCTTGGATAGACGAGCTTTTAAGAGCCAGTTGATTTTTTTGGTGCTCTCAGATGTTAATGGCTTGAATTAGATGAATAAAATCAGAAAAGTCCCCGTTCTGAACAGAGCTTTTTATCCTCCATTATTTCACGTAAGGAAATTCACACTTCCACGTGCTCGACTGTGAAACTCTTTTATCAGTTTTAAGCAGACGCCCGCCGCTGCTTGCAGAAAACTGTATTTCTGATGTGGATGTGTCAATCGTATCATTGATTAAGAGCCAGGTAATCCATCTGACATGGAGATTATAAGATCAGTGCAGCACCTGCTCCAGGCTGATTCCCTTGAATAGAATGTATGTGTTAATCCGTATAGGAGGAGGCAGTCCTTCGGGGCCGAGGGAAGATGGAGCTGCTTTCCTCTTTAGCTATATCGGTGGGATTTTTTAAGGAACTGGGGGGTTTGAAGTGGAGGAGAGTGGGTGCTGTAGGGTTTCCAGGCAGGTTCAAGCCAGATTTAGGTGAGCTGTCTTCAAGGTCGCGGTGCAGGGAGAAGTACGGGTCAACGGTGTCGGCCTGGGAAAGTCGTTGTGACAAATTCACCACAGATGCCGGAATGAAATAAAACATTTTCCCAGCCATCGGTATGTTGTGTTTAACCGTTTTGAAATTGCACACGGATATACGAGTAGCTGTTCAAGATATAAAGAATCCCAGAGGGACGGTGGCTAAGTGTTTCTTCTGCCACTTAAAACTGCTTAAACAAACAGCAGCTTTCATTAGAGCACAGCCATTACCTCCAGCTACGTCTTTCACGAGATCCAGAGTCACATCGCTCAGGTTACTCTGCTACTGTCAAATGTCATGTTTTACAACCGCCCAGTTTTATTATGGGCCCTGTGGCTCCTATACAATGGGCCCCACTGCGGAATGCGCCATAACACCCTCCCCAGGTCCGCGTGCACTCACATACGGCCTCGGTGACAAGCTGCGTAATGGAGACAGTTATATCAGCGGCAATGCTCTTTGGCAGCGCGGACACGCCACTATGAGCGTGTGTTGTTATTGGAAAAAGCAGAGAGCCGAGCGGAGGTCACGGCTGCTACGTAGCACCTCATCAGTCAGCCCAACAGCCCAGAGGAGGGATTGTTTAAATTTGGCTCTGCGCCTCGTCCCGAGCTACGTCCAGATGGCGGATGAGAACTTGAGGGATGTGTTCTCGCTTGGTCGAGCTCTGGACCAGTGGCAGCTTCAATTTCACATGACATCATATAAGTTTCTCCTCAAGAACAAGTCGAGGAAAGAAAGAAATACCTCCGCTGATACACTCGTAAATTCACTGTGGTGTCTGAGTTCACTGCACAAGGTCGGAGAAATGTGCTCCGGCTTACTTCATCCAAACTGTGTTTTTTCTTGCTCCAGCTGGACGTCCAGTCCACAGGAGAAGTGGTTTCACCTGTGAGACCAGCAGACGTCGGGACCATAAGCACCTGAAGTCATTGAAATCAAGCTGACATGTTGCTGGTCATGGGTTATATCACTGAACAGTTCCTGAGCGTTTCCATATGCTTTTTGTTTGGAGTCCCACAGTTTGGTTGGATCTGGTGCTCGCAGTCGATTGGCTCGTCCGTGGAGGTTGAAGCAAACACGCTGTTTCCACGCTGCGTGTCAAAGTCAGACCTTCAAGCTTGTTTTGTTAAATGTCTGCTTCGTTTCAGTTTGTGTGTATCGGTTCACCATCTCACGGTGTGGGACCTCCTGCTCTCTCACTTTGTCCTGTTGAATAATCTAACTCCAGAACTCTTGTCTGTTTGTATGTGGCTCACATATCTCGAGAACCCTTCGTCTTACACGACTTCTGTCTGTGTTGTTGACACTGTTGTGTACTTCACATTGAGTTCATGTCTGAGAGCCGTTTACAGACAGTCTGGTGAATACACGAAGGAGGAGTGAGATGAAGACTTTGGTTTAGGCTGATAAACAACATTACAAGCATTGTCAGACATCAATTTTTTTACCATTTACACAAACACTCCTCGTATAATCAGTGACTGGAGCCGATCAAAGACACCAGACCCAACAGTGACAGTGGCAACATCACCAGTAAACATAAAACTTAACTTTTCTGACCACATAACATAAAAACAACATCACTAAAATAACGATTAAAACGGTTGTATTTAACTCGGACGCTAAACAGTCCCATGAGCCTTTGCACTGAGACCATCCAATCGGAGATGGGCTCACCAATCAATACAGAATTAAACCTCCTGAGATCACGTTGACAGAACAACCACCAGTGCACAAATTACATGGTTTTCTGTCAATGCAAATCATTAAAGTGCATTGTTTTCATAATAACTGCAAACATGCAATGACAATTAGTCTTATACAGTGGTGCACTCTGTGTGTAGTGTGGATTTAGGACACAGCATATTAATGCCTCCACATGAAGTGACTGAAAGGACACTCTGCTCATACAAGTACAAAATGTAATCCTCTTGCAGACACTGACTGTTCCACAATCTGAGCCGTGTAGTGAGCGTAATATCACATCACTCACAAACCCTGGCCCATAATAATCTCATCTGCAGACTGCTATCATAAGAAAATAGCTCACTAACTGAGCAGTGGAACAGGGACGGAGCACATCCTCCATTCACTCGCCGACAAGATGTTTAACTGGTCACATAGAGTCTCATTCATCATCATGGCTGTCTTTGGAGGAGAGGAGCACATTTCCCCTTCCTCTTCCTCGCTGGGAGATGAACAGCTCCACTGGCTCGGCTCCGACTCTCATTTCATCTCTCCGCCGCTTCTCTCTGCTGTCGGAGGACGACGCTGACGGCTGCACAACTTAAAGCTGCTGGGGTTTTTAGCTTGACGCACATGTATTGTTGCGGCGGGATTAATGTTGATGGCCAGTGTGATGTTCATACATTAGATTAAAGACGCACAACGCGTGCTTCTATTTTTAAAAGTAACCCCTTTAATCCACACAAGTGAGCGGCATTCTTTGAAACGACGTGCTCATGTGAATCGTGTCAACTGCTGCACGCCACGTATTCCATGCTAATGAAGACGGCTCCAAGAGCATCCAAAGGATTTTTTTTTTTTTTGTTACTGAAAAGCTGGGATCTAAAAAGGCTTCTGTAATAATCCACATGTTAACTGCCTCCGCACATTGTAATCTGGCCACAGTGGACGGAAACAGCAGTGCTAAGCAGAGCGGAGGGCTCCCGCTGCTGAGGCTGAGACAGAATGATAGTTTTCATCAAGAATCTATGGAGAGAAATAGAAATAGAGAAGCTTTTCAAACCATATGTGTCAGAAAATAAACCGAGACACAAAAAGTGCATCCTACTTCTTACACTAGCTTTATACGTTTGTATGTCAGTTTATAATCCTATTCTATTCAATTCAATTTGATTCATGTTGCAACAAATCATGAATGCAATAGAGAGACGGAAGCTTTGTCTCATTTCGGGGGGGGGGGGGGGGGGTTGTCCTTTCTGAGGCTGCACTTGTAGACAGATTGCGTCACAGCGGCGCGACTAGACTGTCCCACTTCGAAGGCTATAAATGTTCAGGATATATAAATCTACTTTTCTACTTTCTATTATTCATTTTTCTATTTGCTTTGCAGCAAACTTCAAATATGATGTCGTAATCTCCTGAAATGACTCAGAATCAGAATCAATCTAATTACCTCCTCTGGTCTCGGTCGATCTCAGCTTGGGGCCTTATCTTCTGTAATAGTGTGAAACAAGGAGAATTTGATCGGCATAATTTCCAACTGTGAGAGATTAAACCAAGATCGGGTCAATCCTCATTCACAGGTCGAGAGATCAGGAGTTTTATCAGGGTTTAAACTTAATGACTCTAATGAACTTTATTCTGCTCAGATAAGGAGGAAGAGACACAGACTGAGCCCACATCAATTCTTTCTGGGCTTTATTTATTTTATTTAGTTTTATTTATTTTATCATTTTCTATTATTACTATTGTTATTATTACTATTGTTATTTATTTGTATTATTATTATTAAAGCAAAGTAATTGAGGGCAAAATATCTTTAATTAAATAAATCCCAGTGTAAACAAAACCACTGGTGCAGGGATAATGTGACAACAGGGGGCACCATACCACTGTCAAGCACTGGACTTTTAACAGGAACCTCAATTAGCATGTGATTGCATCAGTGAGTCTGAATCCGGCCAAAATATAAAAACCGTTTGAAGTCACACTTAAAAAATGATTGAGTTCGACAGCGGGGACAGATTTGTGATCACTAAATGGCTCCGTCTCTTGATTGATGGCTGCTGAGACGTCCGGGCGAGGCGCGGCTCCTGCGACTTCATTTTTGCCCCCGAGCTCGACCTTTGTATTTGCTCTGAGCGCTCGTAATGAATCATCCAGTAACGATGACTGATAATTGATGAATGTGAGTCATAGCTCGTCTCTGTCACATAATATTTTGAGCTGCAAAGTGCTCGATGGTGCCGCGTCTTTGAGGGAGGAGATCATTAATCACACTGACTGAGCATCTATTTAACACAAAATTGACCAGAGGATAAACAGATTAATATTCCACATGAAGAGATGATGACTCCACCGTCTCTTTTCCTAACATCTAAATCTCTGGATGTTTTCACTAGATTTGTGTGTGTGTGTGTGTGTGTGCGTGTGTGTGTGTGTGTGTGTGTGCGTGTGTGTGTGTGTGTTTGTGTTTCATGGGAACCAGCTGTCTGTACTGGGGCTATTTTCACTGAGAGATTTGTTCCAGTGATCACCGATGGCTCGTGTGTTGTGAGTTTCCCGTGCGTCTGTTGTGTGATTGTTTCACAGACAATTGTGTCCTGTAATAGTACAGACACACACCGGTGCCTCGCCGAGAGCCCAGGCCCTCTCCCCCCGCCCCGTCCCACCTGGCATAGCTGTCAGAGACATGGCTCTGTGCCTTGGCAACACACCATCTCTGGCACATCCTGTGCTTGTGGAACGGAGGCATGGGACTTTGCCAAATGGGGCTCCTCCGATCATTGTGGACGTCCACTCTGGACGCCCGGGGGGGGGGGCTTTCCCACCTGTTCAATGGGAACCTAAAGTGCACCTCCAGCGGCCTCCATATGTCGCCCGGAGTATCGCCATACATTCACTGCACAGTGAGGGGTGAGTCTTTATTAAGCTTCAGACAAAGTCATGCAAAACTGCTGTAGCACTAAAGCAAACACATGGATAAATGCACATTGATGCACCTTGATGTTAAGTTATTTTTTGTGCCAAGCAACTAAACTGTGGCTATTTTTTATGTTCCTCGATAAAAACGACAACCACAACTGATCCGAGACATAAATTCAATAATGAACTTTGAAAATCCTATTTGCAACTGTGCGTAGATCAAGTTAAATTGTTTAAAACAATGGCTGCAGTCAAAAAGTGTCCAGGTTACATGAATCAAATATATGACTTCATTAACTGATAAAGTCAGGCAGCATCCACGTTATCACAAAGGACAGGTTCAATGTCACCAGCCTTATTAGAGTGATTTTCCAAAAGCAGTTCACAGAGTTCCTGATGACGTTAAATGCAGCACATTGCATAGAGAAGGGAGATATTTCATTATTCAAAAAAAGATTATGTCGTATCTTGTTTACATGAAACGTTTTGGTGAGGATTAGCTTTTTCAAATTGGTTCTTATGACGTGAATTTGCTGTTTTATTAAATGACATTTCACTGGAGAAAAAAAACAAAACAGGTAATGAAATAAAAGCTTTTCACATTTGACCTTCTGTTACACTCAGTGAGAAAAAGTCATTAGCGTTCCCTGACGAGCTCCGTCATTAACAAACCAGTGCAATAACAGAAGACTTGTATTTTTTTATTTTATTATTATGTAAATAAAGTCTGTTCTTTATTCCTTTACTCACCAATAGTTGACCGTGACAATATTAACACTTGAGTCACTTGTTTTCTTCTTCGGAAGTGAACGTGCTAACCAGGTTTTCACAGCCTTGCTCGGCTGTGTTGTCATTGGTTGATCAAGTCACTGCAGCGTCCAGTTTGCCCTGAAGAACAACTGCTAACGCTAACGTAGCATATTATAACGTCTTGTAAACACAACAATGACTGAAGCTCTTGGGTAGCAGCCATCCCAGAATAAACCTACATATAGCCCCTTTAAAATATGGCATTGAGGTGATTTTTGAATTATTATCTTTAAAAAACAACCAGGGCAAGACGTGTGGTGTCACTTTCCCTCCAACCATCCAAGATTCATTGCGTTCCGCGATGCTCGTCAATACTTTGACACAACTGACAGATTCTACAGCATCTTACGTTTTGGAGCCGCGGTCCCCAGCATTTGAAAAAGATCAGGCTGGAATCTGAAATATTCTCTTTGTGCTTCACATTTATGTCTGAACTGAACTTTATCTCTCATGTGACTGGTGTTCATGACTCGCACTGAAAGTCAGATCAATAATTGAACGATTCCAGGGCATGAATTAGCAAAAAAACTATCTTAAAAATACATATCGCTTTTGATCGCCGCTCTCGCAACGTTGGCAAAGTGAATTTTGCAGTCGAGAAGGAGGATCTTTTGTTCTGATCACACTAATGCCGAACAGAAGGATTCGAATTGTTCCTCAAAGACCTCAACACATCAGAGAACTGCGTTTTCTAACAAGCATGAAGCTTTCATAAGAGTATATTTACTGTCTTGGGGCTTGGTTTAATTGGCAGTAGCACCGTAAGTGTAGCACAGAATGTCAGCGGTAAAAGAGAGGCTACTGCAACAAACTCCCCGGCGTGGTGACAGTGTCGGGAGAGTTTGTGTAAGGTGCTCTGCGAGTTCACAGAAGAGTCTGGGTTGATTTCCTGTCATAGCAGCCACATAATTACTCCCAACTCATGTCGGGGAAGGAAAAAGAACAAAGAGGAGCTCGGCGGTGGGAGAAGTACAAGTTTAGTACGAGCAGCAAAATAAAAAGGTTTCCAAAATACAACTAGAATAGAAAGCATACCTCCGCCCAAGCAACAGTCCACTTGACGTCAATCAGGCTGCACACACTCGTAGATATCAATCCCATAAATATATAATAATATAAATATACCAATCATCAAGATCCACAAATTATTTCTTGAGAAATCAGTGAAAATGTCTAAATAAAAACACCCTATCTTGCAAATTCCTGGATCTGCCAACTTGTCTGGATCCAGACAAAAATGTTACGTGACCTTTCTTGTTCCACCCTTCCTCCAAGTTAAAAGAAAATCGGTTCAGTGGTTTGTGGAAAATTTGTACAAAAGGCAGAAAAATGTCCTCAGTCAGTTTCTACACTGACATTTTCTCTTTCAATCTTGGATTTCACGCTGACGCATCGATGTGCACATGCATTCACTCACTGGCCTCGTGCACGGCACATATGGAGGATTCACACGAATCCAACTGAATTTGCCAGGCTGATGTGATTCCATACAGTTTTCCTGTAATGTCCAACTCTGCCAGCGACTTGATATTCTCTTAACACAATTTCAACAAAGTGTGAGTATAGTTCGGATATATTTCACCATCAAAGCCAGCGACTGCTCAATCTCCTGGGAGGGTTTGTCACAGCACAGCACACTACACAAACACCTCAATTTATACAGCAGCTGGTGCAGTAAATGTGTTGTAATTGTCAGTCACACATGGAATCGGTTGTGTGTTCATGGTATCACACTGAATCTGTTCATCTGCAGTCCATGTGATAATGATGTCTGCTCCAGCACCACTCGGGCTCCTCCCAGTTTCCTCCCAAGTCTTTGGGATTTTAATTCGGAGGTTTTAGTTTTCAGGTCTGTTCACTGTTGGTCAGAGTGTTGTACGGGTGTTGCTCCTGCTCGGAGTCGCTGTATGAAGATGGACGACATGACGGCTCCCCGATGGCGAAGCCAAATCCTCCTGATTGCCCCCTGCTGGCTGGCTGCGGTATAGGTCATTAATCACGCCTCTTCTGTGTTAGTGGATGGGACGTGAGCTAAAGAGTCAAAGTCCACACAGTAGGTGGCGATAAAGTCTACACCAACATTCTGTCAAATACCAGAGAAGAACGCTGGGGTCCAAATAATATTGGGCGTGGCCTGTGAAAGCCAGTAAGGTGGAGCAGTGATGCTAAATTTAGCAGCTAACTTGTAATTAGGCCTAGCAGTGCTAACTAAACATAAAGAAACCAGTGTATAACATTGTTTTTGTTATTTCTGGTGAATTCCCATTAGCAAGCTGTGACATCATCATTCCCCAAAACGCCCTGTTTGACATGTACACACAGATTCACAGAAACCAGAGTTTTTAGAAAATCTGCACATCGGAAGGAAAAGTTTCTTGAGATAAATTAGTTATTTGATTCTATAAAATTGGGTAAAAATGTCGTGATTGACAGCTGAGACTGACCCACGATTGCTCGAGCACGTCTGACGATGGGAACTCACAGCTCACGGCTCCACCCCCCGATCACTGCAGACTCTGGGTCTGAATGTGCGAGATGGCAGCGTTTGCATCCAAGATATTCTGGCTTTGTTTCCGGAGGGTAGGAGGAAGTGGAGACACATGTCGTCCATCTTCATACAGTCTATGCTCCTACTCACAATGGGTCAGCTACAGGGTCGTCAGCTGGATCACTGATGTTTCACTGCCCAGTACATCTCCCTGTGAGGTGGAGGATTGGCTAATTGGAGACGTCCCCCCCCCCCCACTTACCCCTTGCAGATGTCCTTATTGGGGTGTTGAGCTCCAGAAACTTCCGTAGCAATTACAAGTGACTTGACTTCCTTCTCTCTCTCTGCCTCCTCGTCCAGTGCTTTTGTGGCCTGAAGACGTTGGATTGCTGATTTGTCCACAAAACCCCAGCGTCCAACTTCCAGTGGGTTAATGGTTTTGCGGTACAGCCACCCTCATTACGCTCTGCCGCCAGTTCAGAGTACTCGTGTGCTGCAGGTATCCCCCCCACCTCAAAGAGACAGTAACTATCTGACCTTCTTGGCACCGCATCCCAACATCTGGTCTGAGATTTCTTTGTGTGTTCTCAGGTGGGAAAAATCTCTCCGCTTCCCCTGGTCAACACACATTTCCCCATTCCTCCCCTGCAGGTACCACAGAGCCGGCTGATTGGAGGAATACCCTTCGCTCTGTGATCTGCAGCGATGTCTGCAGTAATGACCCGTGCTGGGGGGTGTTACAGGAGCAGATTTGGAGGCGCTATCCTGTTAACAAGGAGTCTGCGGAGACAAGCTGTGAGCAACAACGCTCGGAGACGTGTGAATTCAAGCAAGGCCTGGCCGTGCCAGACAGTTGGTGATCTGCATTTTATTTTCTCCTTTACTGTTATTGGATATGACGATATGAGGAAAACGAGAGTGTTTCGCTGAGAATACACAAAGGAAGACAGATAGTGGCCTTTCAGTTTTTAGTTGTTTACTCTGTGAGTTGACCCTGTGGATAGAAGTGGGCTTTTTTTTTTGCAGATATTTTTCTTTTGAATGTCAAACATTAGTTAAAACTGAGAGAATGTTTTGCTTTAGCTCGTCATCACAATCTGCAGGAGTTCAGTTAGAATAACTCCTGTTATACAATAACCTAAATCTAGCCCCTCTGAATCTTTCCTTAATTTTTCATCAAGCACCATAATCAAGTCAAATTGTCAGTTTGTCCAAAACTTGGCTTTATGACCAAATATCTTTTAAAAACATGCGTTCAACCAATTGCGCGTCAGTCTCAGTTATTAATCATGACTCTTCATCCTGTTTCCATAGCATCAAATAACTAATTAAAACAAAACTTACTGGAAAAATGAGCACAAATATCAGCGGGATAAGAAATAACTAAAATATCTCTGAAAAAAAATGTATTTGACTTGAACTTTGACTTTTTATGTTTGTCCACGTCCCATCAACTAACATGGAGTCGGCAGCTTTTAAAACCTATACAGCAGCCAGCCACCAGGTGGCGATCAAGCTGCTTTGGTTTCACTTCAGGGAAGCTGCCATGTCGTCCATCTGTCTTGCTCAGCGATACTTGGGTATGTTGACTGGAGGAGCCGGGGATCGAACCACCGACCTTCCAGTTAGTGGTCCAGCTTTACTTTTGCTTTTTAAAATATTTCTATTTAATCTACCGGACTCAAGTAAAGTATATTTTTAATGTACCTTACACCACATGTACACGCTGAGTGCAATGCTGCATACATTCTGACACATACCTGCTGTCAAACACACATTGTGTAACAGCCTCACAACAAAGTGTGTGACTGTAGAAGCGACATCAAGCGAAGGCACCAGTGTAATAATCTGCAAAGTTAGATTAGATCCATTATGTAACTCAGATTCAGGTAATGCACAAACAGCACATGCAAACGATCTTGTCTCAGATGCAGCACTGATACCGTAACGCTGCTTCCTTAAGAGAACAAAGGAAGAGCTATCCATCATGGTGCAAACAACCCTGCCTACCCCTGCGCTCCGTAGGCTACATGCAGAGTCATTCTCAGGGGGATGTGTTCCAGACGTAATGAGAAAGAAACATCGGGGTAAACAAATCGACTTCTTCTTTCTTTCTTTTTTTCGCAGGGAGGCCTAATTACAGGGCAGGAATAAATAACTATTGGAGAAGAGACAGGCACGCCAGTGTAATGCATTGTAATTGGCCACGGGAAGTTAATGCGTCATTTTTCTGCCTGACATGTTGCTGTGGCGTGCTCGGTTCACGGCGAGGTTCCCTGGTCACACACATGTTTGGCTGCTCTGACATGTGCAGACTCCTCTGCAGCCACCTCCTGGATCATTTAGCTTTTTTACATCTGGTCCGAAGCTTCTGTGTTTCCCATTTTGGCCACAAATTTGCTCGTAGTGAATTGAAATATGTATTTATTCTCTGTCTTCAAGGTCAGAGGAAGAGAAGGTAATTACTAAATGAGTCTCGGTGTTTTTCAAGTGGAATATGTGACTTGACGATGCGGGATAATCTTAACTTGGAGTCAAATGTGCCCTCGGACCGTGTTCGGTGGGGATCACACAGAGATGCCTCTCTGCAGATTGAATCGCTTCAAAAATACCATGGCAGAGCAAAACGGCTGAATGTGCTCGGGGCTGTTTGGCCCAAGTGTCACATTGATGAGCACTGGAACGGCAGACAATATTTTAACTTTTATGAATTCCTAAAAAAAAGAAGAAAAGCCAGGGAAGCGACTCATCGGAGCCGGATGCGTCCCTGGTGCCTCGTATCATCGTTGGTTTTTCAGGTCCAGTTTGTTTTAGGAGTTTCTTGTTTCAGTGAACCCGTCTAACCTCCGACCAGCTCCTCTGTCGCTTTAACTGTGTTTCCCAGCATGCCTTTCAGTATCCAGCGCGGAGCCCAACACTTCAGTCAGAGGTCAACACGTGTACATATATTATTGCAGCCACACCCCCGTCGCTCAACACACAGCATGTCATGTGATGATTATTTTCACGTCACACATTTGACCCTGTGGTTTATATTGGTTTGATCTTATTAAAGAAACAACCCTCCCCTTTAATTCCCTTCTAATTTGGGCAAACAAGTCACAATAATGAGGAAACCAAATCAATAACATGTATATCAACAACACCAGTATGAGATATTAAACACCGAGATAGAGGTGTAGTGTCGTGTTTCTAACAAACCCCTTCAGCAACTGGATTATGATTCTCCTCTGAGTGGGAAAGGGAATCCCAAACTAGTCATTAATTAGGGATTTTCCCCGAAGATTTAAATGTTCCTTTAGGTTTGTTGGTTGTTTGGTTTGAATACAAAACGCTCCGAGGTGTGTTTGCTCTTTAACTCTCAGCAGATAACACAAACGGCTGATACCAATAATTACGGGCTGCGTAGATAATGTTCCGCAAACAGAGGAATGTTTTCACTGAATCAGAAGATTGAAATAACAATGAATTAAAATGAAATCAAATTAAAATACTTCCAGTCGCATCACATGGTCTTCCTCTGAGGATGGAGCTGCTCTGTTGTCATGGAGATGGTTTGTTATTTTGTTATACACATCCCACAAATTCATACATCTCAATATTTGCAAATATAATCAACAAGTGGGATTTTTATGAAGAGGAAGACATTTGTTATATGAATGTCCATTTAAAATAATGTTCGAGAGGAAATTCAAAAGATTCTTTATCATTATTTTGTAGAAGCCAAATAGACGTGCACGAGATCAAGAGCCAAACTATTAACTGTTCATATTATTGGATACATTTTGAATTCATAAATTCACATTTTCCAAATCTCTCAATTTTATAAATAACACTGAGCCTGTTGAGTTGATTAATAATTCAGGAGATATTTAAAGATCTTTCATGAAGATTTTGTTGATATATTTATGTATATTTTTATATATTAGTTTTAGTATGAATATCATTTATTCATATCCTGTTTCTCTGTTACCACAGATTCTCTTGAGGTCATTCTGTCTTGATGAACTGGATCTTTGCACATTTAGACTTTTTAAATCCAATTAATTTGTATCTTAAATACAATGTAAATATGTAATTGATTCATGTCACTTGTGTTATGTGAGATTGGGTGTTTTTGACATTTTCATATATTTCTTAGAAAATACTCCATGGATCTTGATGAACAAACATCTGGGCATGTGTCATGGATGTGTGGGTATTTGGTTATTCTGTGTTGACATGGTGAGGATATCTTTAATCCACGCTTAATATCTTTCTCGGAAACTTTCTCTTGTGTTCTGCTTTCACAAAAACAAGTTTGAATAATGTAATTTATTCCACATCCATGATTGGGACCCTGGAATATTTTCTTTTTAGAGTGAGTGTTTGCAATTTGGTGCGGCTCCAGAGGACAGTGAGTTTAAATGTGGTTTCATGAGAGGACTGTCTGGGCTTGGCAGAGGTTCACGTGCCATTGTAGTTTTCTAAGTAATCTTATCTGTCTGCTGTCTTCACGAATATAATTCATAAAACCAAGAATTGTCCAAAGGGCGTGATTTGGCAGCGACTCTCCCTCCCTCTCTCTCCCTCCCTCTCTCTCCTCTCTCTCCTCTCTCTCTCTCCTCCTCTCCTCTTCTCCTCTCTCTCTCTCTCTCTCTCCTCTCTCTCTCTCCCTCCCTCTCTCTCTCTCTCTCTCTCTCTCTCTCTCTCTCTCTCTCTCTCTCTCCGGTCAGAGCATTCATGCACTTCATGACAGATGAGGTGGAGTAGAGGGGGGAAAGAAAAAAATCCCTAAACTGAATATTCCCCTCTCTGTAATCGTTTCAATCTGTTCTGCCAGAACAGATTGCGGTGTTTTGCTGCCCTGTTGGAGAGCTGTGCATTTCTCCTCCCGCCCTCTCTTATTTCCTCTCTCCTTCTCTCCCTTCTCCCATTATTGCAATATGGCACTCTCCATTTCATTGTCAGTCTGGGCGGCGCTGCTGCCGCATAGACTCGTTACATCGTGCCACAGCCCTCTGGCCACCTCACTGTAGAAGGTGTATGATCATCCATCATGGATAAAACATTGCACTGCAAATTCCTGCTCGGCCTGGGAATGGGGGGGGGGGGATAAGCACAGAAAATGTGCTAGTAAAATTGGCCACCTACTATCAAAATGAAGCCCGTGCCCTGTTCGTCAGGTCAAATTGAAAGCATTTTTCTGTGCTCGGAGGGCGCGGAGCATGCAAGATTAGGTGCTGCTTCTTGTTTTGTGTTTTCCCGTTGATCCCCGAGCCCCATTTAAGGAGTTCCAGTCACTGTTGATTGGTTAGAGTCCCTTTAAGTGGCCGTGGCAATTCCAACAACAACAGTCGACCTCCTCTGGCAGGAAGAGGGCCCTTAACCACAAGAGCCGGGGCCGGAGGGGGGGGGGAGGTGGGAGGTGAGCCAGGGGGGAAGGCAGCTTGCGGTCGTGCATCTCGGGGAAGGCTGCATGTGTTGGCCAGACAGCCCCTTAAGTGACTTCACCTCATCTCAGCGGTGCTCATTACTCCAGATAGAACGCCGTCCATTCAGGGAGGGCAGTATAAAACAAACCATCTGGAGAGAAGACGAGAGGGTGTCAGCACGCGGCCCCACGTCCTGTTCTGCACAGCCCCGCGAGCGGCGGAGGGTCGTACATCTCCTTAGTTTTTTAGTGGTCTGTAATATTCACACATCTCACTCCTCGCTGTCGGAGTAACGGCAGCATATTCAGAGTTAAAACGCATCGGCAGGGGTTTCTACAACGTCTCCAAATATTTACTCGTTTAAAAACAGAGAGAGACTCGAGTTCCTCCGCAGCTGGTTTCTTTAAACAGATTTCAATAGCTGTAACTCAAAGCGAGGCACCGTGGCAAAATCCATACCGCATCGAGTATTCGTTTTGAAGCCCGTGTTTACGCTGCTCAGTTTGTTAGCCTATAGCGTCTCCGGGCAGCCGGGCCCCTGCTGGGATCTTAGGGAAGCTGCTGCCTTCACAAGATGGAGTCGAACAGAGAGGAGGGAAAAGATGGGCAGAGGACTCTCGAGATCGCATTATCTTCCACTGTCAAATTCGTTTGAAATGCCAGTTTTGACAAATTACACCTTCCTGCAGCCTAATATCCCGCCCCCCCCTGTAAATGCCTTTTCTCCTTCAAGTGCCGTGCTTGAACGTGCTTACAGGACCAGCAGGAAGTGTCCCTATTTAGCAAATGAACCGGAGATGGAATCACTCACGCCTGTCTCGAACGCAGGATTGCGCCTGTCGCAGGCAGAACAGACTCATCCAACCAAGAGCTGTTGGACTTAATGGCTGTGATTTGAATTTTCTCCTCCTTTCATTACGAACCATTGACATTTCGAGCACACCTGTACGCCATTGTCACGGACTAACCTTTAAAAAGAAGAGCGATGTGTCTTTTTCCCGCAGAGACTGAAGCCCAGAACAAACGCTGTCGAGATGACGAACGCTGCCTCTTTTGTCTGCGTTACAATGCTCCGGCTTCTAAAACACACTAAACCCACTAATGAGGGGGGAGAAAAATCACAAAGTAAAGCAGAGAGGAAATGCAGTAAACGTCTGAAAACATACTTTATTAGCGGTAATGCACAGTAATTCCACCCTCGCAATCCTACTGGACAGAGACAGTTCATTTCAAGTGTGTATAAAAAGTGTTTGATGTGTGTTTGTTACAAGCTTTAAAGCCGAATCAATCCGTTAGAACGTACCTGTTCAATATCAGAGTTTTCCATCCTCGTCCTGCAGAACGAAAGTGAAGCTTATGAGACCTACAGGAGGAAGATGAAAGTCCACATGAGACATGTTTGTATCTCTGAGGGGTCTCGGGGTCATATCTGGTTTGATGCCAGCTGCAGTTTCTGCATCTCACGCTCTCGCCGGCTTGCTTTCAGCTTATGATTCCGTCCGCGCCCTGTTTGTTGATGCAGTTTGACTCAGCTCGCCATATGTTGTCAAGATTTTTTTCCCATACGAAAAAAATAAATCAAAGCGTTCACAAACTTATCTCCATAGCAGACGGGGAATTTTACGATCCGAGGGTTTGCGGTGAAATAGACCCACGTCGAAGCTGTCGGTTCCCCTCCACATATCAAATAATTCAGCTTTCTTTCCCCCTGTCCTCCACACAGATGCACCTGCAGTTTGGATAAAGTGAATTTAGTCTTTTCCGCAGCTCGTGTTGCTTTGAGAACTCATATATCAAAGTGATGATTGCCAGGCCTCTGACAGAGCTGCCCTTTCCTCTGTGTGACCCTCCTCCGTTGCACTGTTTCTCCTCGTGATTGAGTTACTTGAGCGTTCGTATACGTTTCCCCTGTTGGTTTTTCATATGGTGAACACATTTCCATATGACCTCACATTCATTTCCCATGAAAACAAGTTACTGACTCGACCTCTTCCCTGGAGGCCTCGTGCTTTATGGGTGCAGATCCAGGATGGAGGCTGCGGCCACATCGTGGATCATGAGTAGTGGAGCGTAGATTGTAGATGTAGAGAGTAGATCGTGAATATATGGGGAGAGTGGATTGTGGATCCAAATCGTGAATGGTAAATGTTTTTTGTTTTTGTTGTGCTCTGTTAAACGCGACATCTGTTGCACTTCCTGTCCTTGGGAGAGGAATCACTCACCTGTGACTCTCTGAGGTTTCTGGGGTTTTTCTCCGAGTTAAAAGTTTCAAATCAGGATGTTGCACCATGTACAGATTGTTAGGCCCCATGAGACAAACTGAGATTTGTGAATATGGTTTAAACAAATCAAAATCTGATCTGATTTGACACATGATAGAATTGTATGCATGTACCTTTAATTCATTCAATGCCATGTCAAATTACATTACATCAATTATATGGCCAAAAAATTCATGTATGATATCGATAATTATCACAATAAAGGTCAAATTTTTGTAAAGACAGATTTTTGCCCCAATATTTGCTTTATATCTCCTGTTTGCACAATGATTGAGCATTATATCAATATATACAGTATATTGAACTTTTGCAATATTCCTTTTGATGTAAATCATACAAACTGCCTTTATTTATCTGTGTTTTATGTTTTGCAGACGGACACTTGCTCCTGCAAAAGTATTTCTGGATGTTTATTCATCCTTAAACATCCCTGCTCAGAATGATAAAACTAAATCAGCTGTGATTTAAACTCCACTTCTCGTATTTACCCATCTGTAATGTCAGTGTTCACATGCTGGCCCACATTTCCCCCCCGTCCCATTTTCATCAATATTTCATATCATATTTCAGACTGTCTTTTGAATTACTTAGGTTCTTTTACTTACTGTATTATACATATTTATACATGTGCTTTTTGCATATTGTGTATGGGATACAGTTTACCTCGGGAGAAGAGGTTTTACTGGAAAATCTGTTTGTGACACCAGACGGGTCAGTGCTGTGGATTTTTTTGAGTGTCAAAAAAATCCACAGCATTATGAGCTCAGACTGTCGGAGATCCATGTTTACTCGGTCGCTGTGAGGGCAGATCTGCCGCTCTGCCCTCTGCATCCTCTCTCCGTGACTCAAACAAATCCCTGGCTCCGCTGCCACAGTTCAGCTGCCAGGCGAGAGGTGATTAGAACAATGATTACCGGCGTCCAGGAGAAGGGTGAAGATGGGAGGGGGGAGGGGGGAGAAAGCGCTGACATGTGTGAGGCGAGCGTGCCAATCTCTGAGAATGTGCCCAGGCAAGCACATGTATGATGTGGGGGGTGGGGGGGGGCCTGAGTGCACACCCGCTGAAGCAGGTGATGTGTCGTGCAGCAGCAGGTGAGACTGCACCATGTGGCCGTGGGCTGCTGCCATCTTTAGCCCCGGGTCTGGGTCCAGGTACACAGCAGCTGTTTGTCTCCTTGGCTAAATTATCTACACACACACACACACACACAACCTTGTACTTCTATTCTAGTGAGGACACTCGTTGGCAGAATGCATTCTCCAGCCCCTTAACCTTAAACTAAGTCTAACACTAAGACAAGTCTTAACCCTTGAATGCGAGGACAGACCAAAATGTCCTTACTTTACTAAATTAGCTATGATATCTGTACACACACACACACACACACACACACACACACACACACACACACACACACACACACACACGTATTAGTGTCTCCATAAACATGCCTTCAACTTAAAATGTAATGATTTGCGTCAAAGTGAAGTTGAGTTGTCTCTAAGACTTAGAATTGAATTCCTGGTAATGATGTCTGCATTGTTATCAAATATACATGACAATAAAAATGTTGAATCTTGAATAACTGTCTAATTCCATTCATATCTATCTATTCGGGTCATGGCTGCGTCTGATTGACCTCACGTTGCAGTTTTGCAGTGGAGATGCTCTCGTCAGGGCAGTGGTCAGTGGATGAGGTGATATTTGGTTCAGAGTGTAAATGATCGTACGGATGATCCCACGCTAAGGACTCCTCCGCCATCTGAGCCTCGTGCCTCCTAATCCTGCTCTGAATAAGATCAGGATCATGCTGGGATCACATCCCACTCAATGCCAGTATCGGTAATCCACACCAATCATTCGACCGGAGCCGCTCATTTGGTGAAATTATTGGAGGAGTCGTGACACAGACGAGCGAGAAAAGTTTAAAGTGGAATAATGTGTCTTTTAAATGTAGACGGGATATAGAATCGAGTCAGTGTGTGTGTGTGTGTGTGTGTGTGTGTGTGTGTGTGTGTGTGTGTGTGTGTGTGTGTGTGTGTGTGTGTGTGTGTGTGTGTGTGGAGATTTTCCCTTTAATCTGTACAGATTTAAATTCTTTCTCAGCATATTAACAGCCTTCTGAAAACACTCACACCCCTGCAGCGTAATGATGCCTGCACATGCCACCCTGTGCATACGGCTGCTGCTTTGCACAAAATATTTCGAAACGTTTGAAATATTACACTTAACAGCTGCTTCAAGTGCAAGTTAATCCACCGTCCTCTCAGTGGCGTAATCTAATGGCCCTTTCCTCCACTGCCCGGCTGCCATTAAGGGCCACTTGATTCACGATGTGAACATCTCTTTAATGTCGGAGATTTCAGATTTGGTATGACCTTGTTCTTTAATCTGTGAGGAACATGATCCCAGAACACGGAGCGCCGGGCTCGACGGAGGAAGCAGGGAGGGAGCGGGGGGGGGGGCCATAAAAGAATTAGAAGTGAGTTTGAGCCCAGCTGTGTGCATGTACATAATATAATTGGCCCTCGGATGTGAACTGACTTCAACAGGCGGGGATGTAAGGCTTCGTTATGAAGAGCAGAGGTGCGCTGTGAGAAAGCTCTGCTTGGATTTCACATAGTGTTTGTGTAAATGTTTAGATTAGAGCGGGGATATATACATGTGTCTTGTAGAGGAGACACGTGTTTGGCCATTAGGTAACATGACCAGTCACGTAAACCCAGATACACAGTATGATCATCTGTCTGTATGTTGTCTGTACTGTGTGTATTAAATGTGCCATCACATGAATATCCTGCAACATATACAGAAATAATGACTTTTTCCTCTGCAGCTTTTCCATAGAGAAGGAAACTAAATCAAATAATAAAACATCATCTTTCAGTTTCCATCATCAGGAGTTTGCCAGGTGTTGTCCCAAGATGATGACAAATCCACTACTGAGAAAGGTTTTCAGAGTTTATTTGCTGACACGAAGGTTTATAGCATATTAAAGATGTGAAAATGCCATTTTTCTTTAAGTCAAATCAGCTGTTTTTCCCTGATATTTCTTCATAATGTTTTTTGGAAAGTAAAACTTTCCCAGAGTTGTCTCATCTCCTCGTGTTGTACTGTATCTGTGCTTGGCCCAGCTTAGTAGCCTGATCCCTGCTGGTGGTAAGAGTTCCTGAATGAGGATGGTGCATTACCTGCCTAAAAAATGATAAGTAAGACTCCAGTGTGGAGAGAATGTTGTTTATGGCATTTGTTTTTTGTGGCATGTCACAAACTAGAGCAGCTCCATGCCTTTTACTTGATTCAATTCAAGGGTAAGTCTTGATTATTCACAGTTAATGTAAATTGATGTCAGTTCTTGTTTGAAAAATAAAATAAAACCTTATCTCACAATGTTAAAGAAGTTGATAGAAAAACCTCCCTGGATCTGCCCCAAACCAAAATGTAATGTGTTCTTTCTCATGTCTCTCCCTTCCACCATGTTTCAATCCAATCTGAAGGTTATTGGTTCAATAGTTTTTGCGTAAACCTGCTCACACACAAAAAAACTGCAGTGAAAACATTACCTCGGTGAAGGTAATACATCAAAGATGTCACATTTGTAAAAGTGGAGCATCGTATGAATCCGGAATGTGGACGAACACTAACTTGTTTATCAGTGCTCTCAGTTATTGCTGCATTTATTCATTCATTGGGTCCTAACTGGCATGTCTGCCTTCTACTGCTCATCGGGAGGCATTGCAGTATTTACAGATAACACACTGAATCATTCATGGCTTGTCCTCTGCTGTCCTGCTGAACCGTGCCGACTGCTGCGTGACCTTGTTTCCTCCAGATTTATGTCAGGCCCAGAAACAAGTACACCCAAGTTTGTGTGAAGTGGGTGGAAGGACGTCCTCCGACATCCAGAGGCCCTGACGGCAGCTACAGAGCTAAACGCTCAAGTTTCAGGGGAATATTTCAGTGAAGGCTGTGACCGAGGGTATGGAAGACCATTAATGCCAAAGAAAGAAAAGAAAAAAAGATGAATGCCTAATCAAACTTTATGAGATTTTAAAATTTGAAGTTATGAGATAGTAAATCATAATTATGACACGGTTAGTCAGAATTCTGCAATATTAAGGTGAGATTATGAAATTGTACGTCAGAATTATGAGATATGAAACAAATATCATTAGATATTGGTTCATTATATTGAGATGTTAAGTAATATTTAGGAGATATGAAGTCATACTTATGACAACATTTTAGAGAGTAAGGCGAGTTTATGAAATAATAAGTCATAATTGTGAGATATTAAGTTATAACCATGAGATAACAAGTCAGAATTATGAGATTGTAAATCAAAAATGATGTGATATTAAATCGAGATTATGAAATGGTAAAATCATAATTTTGAGATATTAAATAAATATCATTAGCTAGTAAATTGAAATTATGAGATATTGGGCCATTATTTTGAGACGTAAAGTCATAATTATGAGATCATAATTTGTGGGGATTCATTTCAAGTTGTTATTTTGAGATACTAGGTCATTATTTTAAGAAAGTTCCTCAAATTGATGACTTACTGTATTTGTTTTTTCATTATTTACAAAGTGGCAGAAATGGGATTCCATACTGTTTGTGCAAGAATGACAAGAGCGACAAATGGTATGACTTCTGTGAAAGGAAAACAGTGTCGGCCCCACAGGTGAGCCCTGAGGCACACCACGCATTCAGAGACGCAGACAGCGAGCGTCATTATTGAGACAGAAAATATTAGTTCTGACAGTTTAAACGAGAACAGGTCCAGAGCAGAACAGGTCCAGAGCAGCGAAGGGAGACACCAAACAAAAATGAGCCTCTTGTCATTGCCCACGGGGGGAAATGGTCACGATTAATGTGTCGTGGGTGACTTCAGCCAGTGGGGGGAGCTGTTCCATGTGTCTGGGTGAAAGGCTCCGTTTCATTGGGTGACAGCAGTGTGAGGATATCACACAGGTCGCCCTCTCCTCTTCGCCCTACAGCCAAGTCACAAGCTGGAGGAGAATACTCCGCTTGTGTTCCCTGCTTTCATAATTCTGCTCCACTTAACTACAAACAAGGATTCGCTCTCTGTGCCAAGAAAACACAAGTAGGAACTGTCAGACCTTCACCGTGATGTGATGCTTTTTGAATTCCTGAAAAATAAAGATATTTATTTCATCTTGTCTTTTATCCTCTGTCCTGCAGCTTAGAATTATATTGAAGCGACTTGATCTCAAACTGTTAAACCCACTTCTGATTTCCAGCCGTGTGAAATCATCTGCTGGAATCAAGTCACAGATATCGGGCCTCTGCGTGTGTGTTTGGATTTCTGAGAAAATGATTCTAAACAGGAAAAGATGTTTCCCCCATTATTTGTGCTACGTGTAAACTATTTATGAGGTCAGCTGCAATGGATCAGAAGCTTCACTGAAACGTATTCCTCTTAAACCGTTTGACAGCTGTTTAATCACTGGATTAGTTTAGCAGAGGTGAGAATATTAACTGAGGTTAACTAGTTTCACTGCTGTTGACTTCACGGCCACAGAGGGCAAGACGGATTAAGATCATGTTTTGCTGCTTTTCAGCTCAATCCCAGTCGGTCCCCTTCGGAAACATGGAAACTGCAGCGAAGCGTAAATCAACCCAAATGATTTGCTCAACACATTCTGACGTCGACTTCTCCGCTCAGATTTATAACAGAACCAAACAATGTCAAGAAGGTGCCAGTAAGTGAATGATGAACAGTACACGGGTACAGTTTTTTTCCTCCAGGAAATTAATTCAGCTTTTATATTTTTAGGCCTGCGCGCCATCTAATTTATAATGATGTCATTATTGCAGAAATAGGACAGTTTGGAGGACGGTGACTTTGTGGATGAGAAACAGAACAAACAATGTAAAAAAAATATATATATCAAGATGCATAATGCATAATGCAACGTTTGGCCGAAAACTCCACAGAAAAAGTCATTTTAATCTGTCAAGTAGTTATATATAGAGTTGTCCTATAAGTGCAACCATTTGCCATTGAACCGTTTAGCAAACCGGTGCCTTCACGGCCGGATTAATGACCGACAGGGCCCCTGGGCAAAGACGTGTGTTGAACTGTTGAACCCTATTACTCACTGTAACTGTACATATATACTGAGCATGTCATTATTTCTCAAGGCACCAGAAACAAAGCAGAAAGAGGAAATGATTATGCAAACGTGCCCAAATTTCACTGGTAACAGCTTCTCTACTGTTTTTACCACTTTCCTTTAATGGTCGACTCAACCTCTGGGTGTTTTCCTACAGTTGGTTGAGGATACTCTTGTGGGATTCAGGGAGTAATGATACTCGTGGGCCTTTCTCTTTTATTTCTGACATTATATTGACTGAACAATCAATCCTGTATTGAAGAAAACCACTGGTAGGTGTATTGACAATGGAATAAGTGATGGCTGCAGTCTCACGTACCAAGAGCAGAGGAACCAATCAAGCAGCAATGGCTCATTTCGCTGTAATTGATATACTGATGGATTTGTGTATTAACGTGTGCATCACTTTGATATTGAAAGTGGTAAAGGTAAAGTAAAGCTAAACTACTTGATGAGATGAAATAAAAATCCATTATATTTGATTTGATGATTATACCTTATCTTAATTTTTGGTATCTTATAATTATTATTTCTTGATAATCTGCTTGGAAGCTTTTTACTTTTCCCTGAGGGATAATATTCAGTTTTATTAATCTTAGTCTGAAAAGTAACTACAAATAACGGCACGTGTGTGTTACAGTATAAAATAAAGTATTTTACTTTAAGTGGAAGTATGAAGTAACAGAAAATAGAAATACTGAAGTAAAGTAAGTGTGACTTATATTTCGCAATGGTTTTTATTATTGTGTAAGTTTGATTTACATTAGTATAACATGGTTTATTACACGTAGGCCTAGTTGTATAACCTGCTATTGGATTTAATGCAAAGTTAAAAGGATGATGTAATGTGAAAAGTTTGATAGTAACATTTATGAGAATCTGGAAGTGTCTCCACCATGTTTTTTTTATTATTGTGTTAGTTGTATTTACATCAGTACTACCTGGTATGTTACACGTAGACTTGGTTTTGTAATATATTGTTGTATGTACTGCAAAGAGTTGAAAGGATGAGGTAATGTGAAAAGTATTTGTTGGTGAAGTTTGACTGAAACATTTCTGATAATCTGGGAATGTGTTGAATTGAAGGTTGGACATCTTTGGACAAACCTCCTCTTCCCTGAACTTGTGAAACGTAAAAACCCACGTGAACGGAGTTGTTCAGAGGCTGAGCTCGAGGTGTTGGGTCAGGACTGAACTCCCAAACCGTATTTTAGTGTTTGCCTGAGCGCGCACAGGCAGCAGCCGCGATCCAAACCTTCCGCGCTCCACACCCTGTTTTCCGGGGAGCCTGCGGAGATCCAGCCCTTCAACACGCTTCTCTCCTACGTCCCGTCCGTGAGCAGAGAGCTGGCCGCGGCGGAGATTTCTCCTTCTGCTCGGATCTAATCTTTTTTTTTTTCCTCAAACCTCCCCGTGCTCAGCTCTCCTCTCCCCCCAAAGTCGTCTCCTCTGCCTTTTTTTGTATTTTGACGCACGGGGGAATCTGGCGCATATCTCTGGGAGCGGAGTCGGCGGCGCGTCGCTCTCAGCGGTGGTGGTTCTCGTCCTTGCGCTGCGCCTCCGTGGCCATGGATTGATTTCACTGTTTTCTCTCCGACCTCTCGCCTCGACACAAGTTGAGAAAACAGTGTGCGCGTCCCCGACCTGCGGCTTCCTCCCTCCGGCTCCATGTTCCATCCGGACACTTTGAAGAACTACCTGCCTCCGGATGTTTCTGCGCATTGTAGCACTTTGAACTTTTATTTTTGATACATATTTTTTTACATAATTTTTTTTTTACGGTGTCGTCCCCCTTGTTGCGTATTTCCCCAGCAGGAGGTGACCCCCGGGGGTGGGATATTTACGGATTCATTTTTTCTTTTTGTAAATTTTTGTTGTTGTTGTATTGAAAGTGAAGCTTCCTCCGGGTTCCTGAAGCCTGCAAAGATTCATTTGTGAAAAGTGATGGCCGAGCGGGGAGCTCTGTGGCTCCTCTCTCTCCTCTGTCTCACCTTTCTCCGCACGGACAGCGCCGCGGCGAAGCATGTCGACAAAGGTAAATCCTTGTGTTCTTCCTCCTTCTCAGTGTCTCTTCCTCCAGGAACTTAGACACAGGGCTGCAACACTCGTGTGGTTGGGATCAGAAGGAAAAGAGGCAGAGGAGAGCTGCTGCTGCTGCCTCCGGAGCGCAGACATATGGAGCTAAAGCTGCTAGTTCTGCTGCTCCGGGCTCCTCCTTTAACCCTAAGTTCCACTAAAGTAGGCTACTTCTTCTCATAACACACACTTTATCCACTCCGGGGCTGCAGAGCAACATGCATCCTCTCCTTTGTCTGCAAAAATCTGATTCACACACATGTGGCTGAGGTGTTCTGGGCTTTTTTGTGTGTGTGTGTGGTTGTGCAATTGGATTTCAGAGGGTTTGGATCGTGCATCAGTAAAAAAGAAGAAGAAGCAGCAGCAGCACAGGATGGAAAGAGGTGATTAGTGTTTTCACTTGTCAGGTAATAAGGCCGCATCATCACTCCTGCAGACGTCTCATTAACTTGGCGTCAATACATGTTTGGCTGATGGATAAACAGAAGCTCATTCATTTGCTCCTGGTAATTGTTTTTGAGGGAACTGCAATGAGCCCTGATTCCAACCGGTGGCCCCTCAGCACGGAGACGTGTGGAGTCTGTGTGTTGCAGCACCAACTATCTGTGATGGGCACTCCGGGGCCACCAGATGCATCGGAGAGGGGGTAGAGAGGAATGAAACAGGGGGTCTTCCCAGCAGGCTTTGCAGCGAACACAGCTCCAGCTCTTATCGAGGACCCCCCATCATGCCAGAGTTCTTTATCGTTTTTATTTTTAAAGCTGTGAGACGCAGCAGCATGTGGTCTGGAAAGCTGTGAATGTAACGGACTCTTGTGCAACACGGCCCAATTTCTCCTCCCAATCATTCGCATGATATGCAAAATAGTTCTGTGTATGTGTGTGTCAAAAATAAAAGAAGCCACTCATCCCCCCTTTTAGAAAGCTCAACGTTTGCTTTGCCAGTTTTTTACAAAGAATGATCTTGCAAAGACCGGCCTTGGAATGATGGGCCTCTGCTGTAGCTGCTGCTGCTGCTGCTGCTGCCGGGGTCTCTTGCGTGTGGAGCCTGATGAAAGACCCTCTCCTGCATGAGAAGAGCTCTGCAGTGGTGGAAGGGGAGATAGATAGATAGAGAGAGGAGAGAGAGAGAGAGAGAGGGAGGAAGAAAAAACCCGAAAACCCCTCCTTGGCTTTGCCAGAGATCAGTACAAAAGAGAGAGATGGGGGTAGGGTGAAACAGGCCGACTGTCTGGAAAGTAATAAAACCAGGAGATTAGGGGACCAGGGAGTTCCTCTGGGAGCTCTGATTGATTCCAGACAATTGGACGGGGACCCACACGCAGGGCGAGTCTCAAATTACTAATTGTGGGGTCCCCTTCTCTGAAAATATCTGTTTATTCAAAACACATTTCTTTTGAGGTCCCGGGCTGCGGCCGGAACTTTATCTTTTTTTATCAGAGGTTGGCAGAGTCGCAGCTTCGAGAGTTTCTGTCCGTTCCATTTATTTCGGGAACAACACACACAATAGATTGTCTCACTTTTCTTTTTTGTTTCCCTTTTGGAATAACCTGTTAAAGTTCAACCAGACTGCTGCTATATCTTTTTTTTTACCACTTCCTCGTCTGTAGTTGAAATAAATTGCCCTAGAAGTTTTGGCTCTTGTAAACAAGTGCCTGTTAGAGGAGTGTAAAATCCATTTAGGCTCTATCTTATCTCTGTAATCCTGCTGGGGGGGGGGGGGGGGCATTGTGTGCTGATTGTATCCCAGAGGACAATGCAAATAACTTGCTGAAATGTGTAAACATTTGGCAACCCCCCCCCCCCCCCCCCCTGCTCTTACAGACCACTCTCTGGGGCTTTATCCCCGCAGACCACCTCCGATGCAGCTCCGCTCAGGCTCTGTAAACAACCGGCGTTTCTCTTTTGAGCATTTAAGGTCTTCTCCGTGGACTAATTTGCCACCTTTTGTGTTGTTGCGTGTGGAAAGCCCTGGTGGTCCCCCAGTTTTTTTTCGTGGGTAAAGAAAGCTGAAATCTGGATCTTATTCACCCTGGATTTCAACAATAACACAGACCTCACCCTCGTTTCACAGTGGAATCTGTCTTTTCTGGGTATTTACAAGCTCAGAAGGCAGCAGGATCTTTCCATCACGTCATGATGGGGTGGACGTCATGTGGAGTCACCTGCGGTCCCTCTGCCATATAGTACACTGTTTGTTGATCATTTATTTATGGGGCTCATAAAGGCCTAATGACCTCCATCCACTGAGGGATGGATAATTGCGCACATTTGCAAGTGTTTGATTCATATACTTCTCTCAGGACACCAGCTCCATTGGGACACGCCAGCTCTCTCTCTCTCTCTGTTCGGCCTCTCGGTGTAAGGGACGGCGTGCTGAGGTCAGCGGTTTGGGATCAGCCGTGGAAAATAACAAACCTGCTTGTGCTTTGTTGCTGTTTGCTTTCTTCAGCAGCTAAACGTGCCCGTGCAAGGTTTGTGGGGGTTAAATTGACCCCAATTATTGAAATCATTGGCTCCGACTGTCAACAACAGTTTATCACTTGTAATTGGCAGGAGGGAAGGGTGGATCGATGTCCTATGAATAGATGGACTGACATCTGCCATTGCATCTTTGGGGCGGGGGGGGGGGTTTGGGGAGGGGTCGGTGCTTTCAGCTCGAGCTCGAACAGGACGACTGACTTTTATTACCCTGGAACAGGAGGTTATGTTTTAACCCCTGTTCGTTTCTTTGCTGGTTTGGTTTGTTTGAGAGCAAGAATTCACAAAAGGAACCAGAACGGATTTACATGAAAATTGGTGGAAGGATGGGACGTGGGAAGATGGTGCGGATCTGGATAAAGGAGTGGATCCAGGGATTTCTTTTCACTTTCTCTACCGTTAGAGATAGAGCGTTATTTTGTTTGGATTTAGATTTAAAAAATTTGGCATATTTAGTGAATTCGAATGTGGTTTCAAAAGGAGACTGGTTCAATCTAAAACCCTCCTGTCTCATACAGCTGTTGATTAAAACAGTGTAGGCTGAACTACAGTATTAGTATGTTGTGTACTACGTTATACATCGTGCAGTTATTATTTACTCTGTGGGAAAAAAATGTACATCATGAAACGTGTGTATTTGAATCCCATCTCTCACGTTATCAACCTTCCACACATCATCTTTTATGTCGAGGTTTGAACCTTGTTTGTCAGATTTGAATTCTCTCTCCGCTCACTATACTTTTTTTATTCTGCTATTTTTCCCAAACGTTTACCGATTTCCTTCCTGATTGCTCTCCTGCTCTCCCCCCCCCCCCCCCCCCCCCCCCCCCCCGTGTGTGCGTCGTCGTGGAGTGAGGAGGTTGTTTGAGTGGAGGCGAGCCAAGCCTGCATCATGGTCTAAAACCCAGAGCGGCTCATTGACAAGTCCGTGGCTTCTGCTGCCCCCCCCCCCCCCCCTGCCAAGATGAAATTACCTCTATCAGAGCTGGTGTGGAAAAATGACTTCAGCGTTTCCTGCTCCTCTGATTCTGCTAGAAAGATGTTTATGTTGGGTGGTGTAAGGTTTCACCTTCAGCCTTCACACGTACCGATACATGAAACTAATGTCAACCCTGATCTCAAAACCTTCCTCTGTGTGTTTATGCTCTCTGGGTTGGACGATGCGAGTGGGAGGATATTGTATGGAGCGATTTGTGCATTTAAAAAACGGTTCGACACCGAGGTTCACTGAATATTTTCAGAAGGAGGCTGAGAAGTCGTACAGGCTTTATTACTAAACGAGTCTGGCAAGCTATTAAGCTAAAAGCGAAATGTTACGCAGGGTTTTGTGTTTCAATGGAGCAAACAGGGAAATTCTCTGTCGAATGTGAAGTGATAACGAACGAAGGTGCAGAGTGAGCGGACACGTGAACTGGTGATGTCCCAGGTGGCGCACGGTGAACGTTTGTTACGTTTCCTTTTTTACAAATTTCTGGAAAAGTCTGTGTAGTCGTACAAACTTGAGCAGAGAAAAATATCCCAAAATGATATTTACACAACAAGTAGCAGCTGCAAGTAGGCGTGAACACGAACTTGTGACTAGTGGGGCGGGACAAATGTGTTTCCCTTAAGAAATGATGAATCTGTCACTGAGCTCCGGAGATGACAGTAATTGATCAATGGGGTTTTGGGGCTTAATGAACGTTCACTCTGCTGTAATTGATCAAAGGGATACGGCAAAAAGTTAAAGGAAAAAACAACAACAGAAATTTTAAAGTTCTTTTTCTATGCGAGAAGAGTCGGAACACAGGGATGAAGGGAACTGGAAATTCTTTATTCACCTGCTCGGCCATTTTATTTAAAAGTTTGAAGCAGACGTTCCTGCTTCACCGGTTTCATGATGACACTTCCTGCCAGCAAAGGCTCCTTCTTTTGTTGAACACTTCCTCTGATCAATCTCCTCGGGGGAAACCCTGGTTTTTGGACACGAGGAAAAACCCTTTCATTTAACGTCTCGCAAAAAGGCCTTTTAGCTGTTAGTCTGTAACCTTCAGCTCTGCGTGCACTTTAAGCGCCGTCCCATTCCAGTTCATGATTGGTCAGCTCACATCAAGTGCGCTGGTCTTAAAAGCAGAACGTCTCTCAGATTGCGAGGTGCTCCTGCTGTGCCTAAAAAGACGTCAGCCGCTGCACCTTCCCCGTCCGGCTGCTGTCTGTCTTCTTTGTGTCTGCTCGACCCTTTCATGGTCAAAGCAGAGACGGCTGCAAAAAGAACTTGACACGAGTTTGAAAGAAAAGTTGTGTAGCATCAAGAGTCCAGGAATCTGTCCATATTTCCCCCTGTGTGATGACTCTCTTGAGACGTTTTGAAAACCTCAGGGACATCAACTGCTTTTTTATGTTTTACTGGAGACGTCGCTGGACATGTTGACTCCACTTTTTCTTAAACGGAACAAAAAAACGCAGAATTTCTAATCTGCCACGGTGCCGTTGTGCTCCTCAGGCGTCGCTGCTCTGCTGTGACTGAATGACGCTCGGGTTTAATGACCTCCGGGAGAGTCTTTAGCGTTTCTATGGCGCTGACACACATAGCCGAGTTGTGAGCAAAAGCACACAAAGAGCAGACTGAAGTTATGGGCACACGTCAATAAGAGTTGCAGCCCGTCACTGCTGTTATTATGCTGCCGTGCACTTCAGCTCTAAGGTGACTGCTGTCCTGCTGTGCAGCTCTGAACTGGTCACGCTCTGCTCTTCAAGCCTCGCTCCAGTCACACAGGGAACAGTTACAGTGTTGTGTCCGGGCCAGGGTCTTAGAGTTGGGTTGTTTTGAGCTCTGTAATACAAACGTGAAACAAACACTAAGTGTGTTTTGGACATCAATACAAATGTGAAAGGATTTAGGTTGTTCAGTGTGCGGCTGACTTCGGAAACTCTCTGCCACTGTCAGCATATGATTGTTGTTGAATTATTCACTGGTATCAGCTTGACCTACATTTCCATTATAATCAATGAAAGTGATGCAGTGCAGCCCAGGCTCACGTGAGGACTCGCGAAGGCAGATATCTGTGGAAACACTTTGAATATTTTCACAATCAGATGTCTGCTGTTTTTGGTTTTGATCATATGATCAGATTTCGAGTGTTTGTTGACCGCCCCATGTTGGACTGAAGTCAGGTCGGCCGTGATCTCCAGGACACTGTGGCATCGTCTTTCACTGCAGACAGAAGAGCTGCAGGAGCCAAGCTTCTCTGTAGTGCACGTCTTTTAAAAGTGCAGCAAATGGCAGTGTGTTACTGTGTGTGTGTGTGTATCAGTATGTGTGTGTGTATTGACGCTAGATGTAAGTAGTCTACTGCGAGCACAGTAAGTCTTTTCCCCTGGCCTGGCACTCAACCAAACCTCGAAGGAATCTTTAAACAAACTTAGCAGGACAGTGAAAACTTTTCCCCGGAAAGTTCTCCTCAAACTTTGACTATTTGGGTTGTGCCTAGCTGCTGTCATGGTGTCTCCTGTTGGTAGTGGCAGCTGCATGGGATTATGACACATGCAAGCTGTGCCTGTCAGATGAGCCTGGACTAATGAGTGCGACACTCTGTTTTACACAGTTCTCACAACCCTGTGGGGATAATTCAGGCAATTCCTATTCAAATGAGACGTCTTAAGCCTTTTTGAATTCTTATTTTCAAATTTTTGAAAGATGGCACAAGGGGCGTGGTTCAAATTGCAGCAGTCCCTAATAAGCAGTTGAATAAAAAGGCAGGCTTTATTTATTTTTATGATTTGAGAATCTAATGAAAAGCAACATACCTCTGCCAAGGCCCAACCAGTCCTCTAAATACACCTGACTTATTTCATCAATTATTCCCTGGGATGGAGAGTGTGGAGAAAAATCCTTGATCTGCCTCTTTGTCCAGATACACCCTCATATATATATATATATAGGTTTTATCTTTTATTTTTCTGTTGCGTGAAAACGTCATCAATGTGATCACTTGATCGCGGTGCATCCTGCGGAGGACCCCCTGCTGTGTTCACACATGAGCTCCTCCCGGGTTTCTGCGGACGTTACACTACGGGAGAAAGTCCACAGCTACTCCAGATGCTCTCACTGCAGAGGAAGCAGTTAAAGAGATTTTCAACTGAAGCTTTGTCTTACAGAAGGAATCTCAAAAAGGTGCATAACCCTGAAAGATAGTCAAGAGGCCTTTTTTTTTTTTTTTAATAGAAAAAATATTAATCCTTTTCAGAAACGAGCAACAGGAGAGATGATGTATAATAATTTTAATTGGAAGCAAGAGCACCTTAGAATGATGGATATGGCTCCGACTTAACTCAGTCAGCATGAACTGCACAAGGGAGAAATGGAAATGGAAGTTGGCTTCACCTTTCTTGCAGGTTTTCTAGTTTTTTGGAAGCTCTTTTCCCCCAAACTGTCGTTACTCCTGAAGAACCTTCGCTATAATTAGTGCAATTTATATTGAGTGTAATTGTTCGGTGGCGGGTTTCACTCCTGGCGCCGGAGCCGGTTGTAAATGAAGAGAGACTAATATTCCTCTGGAAAGACTGATTAATGACCTTCATTTGGTTGCGGTGTATCCGCTGGAGTCGCAGCATCCTGCAGCTCTCAGACACGAATTTATTCTCCGCCGTCTTTTTGGAGGACGTCCAGGGTGTGATGAATCAACCCCGAAAGTCTTCTCAATGGTGTAGTTCATGGTGTAGTGCAGCTGTGAAGTAGCTTGTGCTTCCAACACAAAGCAGGCAAAGAAGAATCAATGCAGCTCGGCCAATATATTGATTTTCGTTCATCATAATTGTCCTTTGCGGGAAAAGTGAAATTTGAACCACGTTAATCCCAAACCAGAATAGTTTTTAAGGATCCTGTGGTGATGCTGGTTGCAGCTTTCTTTCTGAAACCGTAAACGTTACCTGCGGTAATTGAGCTGCAGCAAGTAAAGAACTGCAGGAGACAAAGAGCTGTTTATTTAAAGTTTGACGAAGCTTCCCTCCGTGTGCAGAACCCCAAACTGGAGAATCAGTTGCTGTGAACGAGCTGTTGTTGCCATCGACAACGTGGTTTATGTTGAGGCGTCACAGCCGGCGCCTGTTTACTCAGCTGCTAAAGAATCTATCGTGTGTCCAAATCGCACCAAAGACAACTCTGCACTTCTTAAGAAGTTCTCTAGATGTGTGAGTCTCACACAGACGGACAGGGGGACAGAGATTTCTGGAAATATTAGATTTACTTTTCTAACCTCAAACATCGTCATCATCAGCTTCCTCCTCATATTACCTGCAGGTTTACCAGTGTGTGTGTGTGTGTGTATGTGGGAGAGATCTCCTACACGCACTCAAGGTGTCAGTCATCCATGTACACATAGAGCCTCTCAGCCGTCATTCAGTCAAAGGAACTTTTCATGTGCTGAAAGGGTGTGGGGGGGGCAGTCAGTCACAGAGAGAGGATTGTCGGCACTGCTCAGTCGCACTGGCTGCCATCATCTTGTGCCCGGCCTGTGGCTCTTGGCAGCTTTAGTCATACTGGGAGTGTGTGTGTGTGTGTTTGGGTGGGTATTTGTTTAGGCGTATGCCACCCATCTGGGATTGAACAGCTGTTTTATCAACAAGGTTAAGAGAGTTTCCCCGACTTGAACTCGCTCTTCAAAAAGAAGTGTTTGGCTTCTTTCACTGGGAAGACAGGGAGAAATCAGACCCGTTTCTGTGCAGCAGCTTGCAACCTTGGTGTAATTGATTTAATGTTTATGTGCCGAGCGTGTATTTTTAGATCCGAAGGGGGGGAACAAAAGTGAGAGGAGGCCTGCATTAGCTGCCACATTGCTTGTAGTATTATTTAAAATATGTGAAATTCTTAATTTAGTTTCAGACAAAATAACCGATTTGCTCCCAGCTGTGAATTGTAAAGACGCAGGCAGTCCTGTGGTTTAGATCGTTCCTGAAAGTGTTTCTCGGGAAAAAAAGATTTTTCTGAAGATTAGCATAGATTAAAACCTGATGTTTCCCATCGCAGAATATTGACATATTCACTGGGATTTTCTCCACATTGAGATTAAGTCAAGTCTTTCCTTTCTTTGACCGTAACCCAATTCAATACCAGCGCTCGGCTTCAACCAAGATGTCTAATTACGGTATCTGCTCAATAGTTGATGAGCTGCCTCAGATTGGGCGAGTATCTGCCAGAACAATTGTTTGAATTTTCTCCTCCGCTTCTCTGTCCGTCTGTTTTACAAGCGAGCGACTGTGCTGTTTTGTTTTTTTCTAGTGGAAATCCATTGAAACCACTCAACGTTTTAAACGTCGTAGGCGAAGTGTGTTCAGGCTTCAGCGAGAATAGAAGAAGGTGTCTTTTTTTTTTTTTTGTCCCACTCAGTACTTTTCCGCGGCGCTGTCTCAGCATGCAGAGCGCTGCAGCGTTCTGGATAGTTAAGTCTCAGACATTAGGGTTGTAACTGTTCAGGGTTTAGAGTTAAGACCGGCGTGCTACTCGTGTATGCATCACCGTGTGTCCCAGTTCCTCAGTGAGCTCTCCGTTCAAACCCTCCCCAGGTTTTATTTTGATTTCACCTGCTGCTATGGTGACCCCCTGGGAAAAAAAACCTTCTCCCGGTATTAACCAATGTTTCTGCTGCTAAGTCCGAGCTGAAACGATTCTTTGAAAGCTTCAGCGTTAGATAGAGGCTCCTTTGTGCTGTAGGGAGCTCCCCTTTGGCATTGGGCTCCACTGACTGCATTGACTTCTTACCACGTTGTTGGAGCCTGTTCCCCGTCAACCCTGAGCTCATCTGCAGCTAACGCGGGTCGGCAGAAGCAGTCGAACCGGTGAAAGTACTGCTTTAAGCCCTTTTTAATACACTGCTGTGACGTAATGGAAATGGCTGTCTCTCTTGATTCTGCTTCTTTTTTTTTGCCCTTCGCAGATGAATGAATGCGTTCCTCAGCGGCACTTCCTTGAAAGATGATGGCGTTTCTCCTTTTTTATATTAATGTTCCACAGCTCAAATGCAAAGTAAGCTTTGCGTTTGGCCATAGATATTTATAAATTTTTGCCTGATATTTGATTTACTGTTCAACTGTGGTGATCAAAGTTTACTGTTGAAGACAATGCCAAGACTTTAGAGAGGTGCTGGGGCTTGTTTTTTATTACGGTGGTGGAAAAACAGGAGCTGCGTCTACATTGCTTGTGGTTTAAGACTTCCTTTCAAGGTCTTAAAATAGCAGTGGTAGTTCTAACTCCTGACGTCAGGACCACACTTTCCATGTGGTCGTACAACCGAACAATGGTGATCATGGTAATAAAATGAGACACCACTTACTTTGCTCGGTCGTGCGTGTCCTGTTTCTTGAGGTGGATTCCGGTCCTTGACCTTTTGGAAAAGGTAATATTCTCCTTTTTAGTGTCTGTTTTATGGAGTCTGATATTGAGTAGGTTTGGTTGTGATATGAAAGGGAAGATTGTGAAAAGCAACTTAGATTACAGATGGTCTTACACAATGCCGGGGAAAGATTGCACCCATTTCACGTTGTGGCGTTACGACTCGCAGCATTTCTCTCATGTGCACAGTTAAGGATATTCTTCAGATGCCCACAAGGTTTGGAAAAATTGTGTGTATTTAGTTTTTGCTTAAATTCCTCCAATCCTTTTATACAAGTACTGCAGGGTTTCAGCCACAGAGAACCCGAGAGCAACATCTGGGACTCTTGAGCTGTGTCTAAATACAGACATGTGACCTTCCTCTCTCGGTCTGACATGGAGGAGGAAGAGGAGGATGAGCTTGTTTCAGAGGATAATCAGGTGGAGGCAGAGCAGTAAGCTTGTAGAGGTGTGAGGATTTCCACCCAGTCTGAAGTGTGCACAACGACCAGTGATGGAGAGCAGCTGCAGCAATTCCCCGATTCCTTAACCATTGTCCCTTGAACCTTGACTCCCCCCGTCGCCCCCCCCCCCCCCCCCCCCACTTCTCAGCCTGTGACGGGTCGCTCAGCCACGGCACCGGCAATGGATGCGAAATGAATGGCGGCCAGCAGGGAGCACCTGCGGAGGGATAGCGGGCGAGCAGCATTCCATCACAGGACCCCGAGACACAGATGTCACATGAGACACGAGGGACATGTTAGGAGTGGGGGGATGGGGTGGGAGGGCCAATGGCAGAGGTTCTTGCATGGTGGGGGCCGTAATGAGGTGGGATAGCGAGCCAGCTGCTACCAACCGATTCTTAATGAGGTGTCCCATCAAGAACCCAGGGAGATGAACATTAATGGCTACAGTTAAACTTGTCCGATCATTTATTTCCCCCCTTTTCAATCACGCGGGGATTGAGGAGATGCACGACATGTTTGCTCTCATGGTAATTGGTGTTTTTCCTACCAAGCCCAATTTGAACGTTTTTTTTATTTACATTATGATCTATCTCTCTATTGTTTATTTGATCAGTTAATACATTGTCTAGTCTGCAAAGTTGTACTTACATTTTTCTCGTCTTGTCCAATTACGGCCCAAAGATTCCATTTACTGTGATTAAAGATCAGACCGAAGCAGGAAGCTGGAAATGGTAAATGCATTTGGATTTCATTTGCTTTTTTTGATAAATGACTCGAATGATGAATCAATTATCAGTTGTGTTGTTGAGAAAATTGTTTAATGGCCTAATTACTTGTCATATGGCAGGCCAGCCACGCGGGGAATGCAAAGACTTGCGGAGGAGGTGTTGACAGGCGAGGATGCAAAATTGTCCTCATCAGAATGTGTGAATGTGTGAATGTGTCGAATTTGAATCTTTGACCTTTATGAAGAAACAAACACACACAGGCCTATATTGGCTTGAAGGTGAAATAACAGCCAATTAAATTACTTATCTTAAAAGATTCCACATTCAGAAGGGTTTTCTTTTCCTAAAGACAGTTTTAAATGTGCTTGTCCAGTGTAACCTCTTCTATATGAAGCATTATTCAGAGTGTGTGTGTGTTATTCTTGTGTAGTGCACTCTCTGAAAACAACAATCCGAGGGCTTAAATTAATGGGTGGAGAGAAAAAGCAAAATGCTCTTTCTGCTTTCGTACTTCATTTACCTGGAGTGGTCTAAATTAGTCCTGAGTGCATAAGCATGTCATTCAAGCTTTCAGGACACCTGCTGAACAAATTCACTAACCAAACTCACACACACACACACACACACACACACACACACACACACACACACACACACAACACACACACACACCACACACACACACACACACACACACACACACACACACACACACACACACACACACACACACACACACACACACACACACACACACACACACACACACACACACACACACACACACACACACTCGGAGCGAGTTCCCAAAATATGTCCTGCAGTCTGTTTGTGCCATATGCCGTATAATATTGTAGTGAAGTGTAGCAAGTCTAAATGAAAATTCACCCAACATTATCTCATTAAGCAGGTGTGAAAGCAGCTTAATTCCCGCTCTGGTTCTGGCTCCTCTCACTGGTCCACGTTCGGCGGATAGCAACAGCAGAAATATGTGGATACTTTCGTTGGGCCCGGGGGACACACGTTGATTTCTCCTCAAAAGAAGACGTCAGTAGTGGTCTCAAGTTATAAAGGGAGCTGGTTTTATTAGCCCCTGCGAGCCCGTGGGGTACTTTTTGTTACAGAGTGACAGGGGACTTAATAATGAAGCTCTCTAACCCAATGAGCCCTGAATCAGTGGAGCCCCTCTTCCCGTTCTTTGTCACTCTCCCAATCCCCCCACAGTGCCACTGCATTCCCAGCCTGGCGGGGCAGTGTCTCTGGGCCAGGGCCATGTCACGCACCCCTTCTGGCCCCAAACGTCCGTGGTGAGGGGGTCGGGGGTTCAAGTGCCCCCCGCGGGGAGATGCACGGCATGCCCGGCGACGCCGCGGCTCGGCCCCCCGCACTGGCTACGTCGGTAATTAATTTCTAATGAGAAAGAAATTGTCTGACCTCGCAATAGCTAGCCTCTCGGCTCTCGCTCACGATTACGGCGCCTTCTCCCATTTCTCTCTTCTCCCACACAGACTTCAAAGAGAGCCGAAGATGGCCCCTCCTGGCCCGACGCTGATAGCGAAGTGCTCAGAGAACATTCCTTGCGTGCTAGACAGAGGTTGTGTGTGGATTTTATGGGCCTTTTTTCAGCTAGTCCCACACATACCTGTGGTTCATGTGCACGCTGCAGAAGCTTAACTCTGTTAACCCCTCGCGTGAAACATCCGAAACACGGTTTTTGAAGACGTGAAGGATTCTCGGCCTCGTCAAAGATCTACGGTGTCGTGTTACGTTTACAATCTGCCATTAAAATAAATACAATTTAATTATACTCTCACATTTTTGCAAATTCACAAATATGGGGTTGTTCAAAGAGTTTGAGTTTGAAAGTAAATAATTAAATCTGTGCTTTTTTTTTTTTTGATGGAGAAAGTGCTTTGATGCATTTAGCACAGCTCATCACATAAGCCGTTTTCAGACATGACCTGCGGGCAAAGTCCGGAGAATTGGATACAGAGTTTACCTGCGGTCTTTCCACACATGCACAACGCAGCGGGGGGGGGGGGGGGTTCTGCACAGACGCGTTCACAACAGCATCAAATCCTCCGCATTATTCAGGCGAGTGGCGGAGCAGCCGGCTGCAGGAGGCGGAGGCAGGAAGTGACGTATTAATTCCGCTGCAGCGATCACAGTCGGCTCTTTCTCTTTCTTTTCTACCGACTACTACGGACACCTCCTCCTCCAGAGAAAATACGGAGGATCCGCGGGGGTTCAGTGCATTTCATCAGTACATAACGCATTCAGCGTTCAAAAATGTGCACAAGCTGGCAATAACAGTCATGACTGGACTTTTCAGATGCGGTGTTCCCACTCTGGGTCCAGTTGTTGTTGTTGTTGGAGAGACAGTATCTGCAGTTTGTAAGATAGCGGCTCTTTTAGATACAATGCCTTATTTCTTCTCTCCACATGTTAAATGAACAGACATTAAAAGATGGCAAGAATATAATCCAGTAATGTATTCCCTGTTTTATGAATCACTACTAAAAGCTGCTTCTATAGATTTGTTGATAATAATACTCGAGTCCGGCCTCAAGGATATGCAGAGATACAGTTTGTATCTGTTGGAAACCCTAATGATATTTAATGTATAAACCTGGATTGTGAAACACTTTCCTGTGGTGAGCAGCAGTTTGTAACTCGTTTCTCTTTGCAGCGCTGGATGCTTATTGCGTTTCATTGCTTTGCCAGGTGCAGTGCGTATTAGCTCGAGGCACAGATGAAGGGCTGGGTGGGCAAACACTATTTGTCTTTTGTAAATAAAGTGATTTCTTCTCTTTCATCATTTCTTAATATCGTAAAAGGTAACACACAGATTCTTCGAAGCGTGACAGCCGCCTCTTTGGAAAGTAAATTCTCATAGATCAGAGAGCACCTTCAAGAATATTTGTAGTTAAAGGAAACAAAAAAAAGTTGTCTTCCTTGTCAAGGATACTTAATTAAACAGTTTCCGTGTGTTGTGGGTTTTTGGGTCAGCGCGGCGGCAGCCTGTATCGATAAGATTCCCTGAGGGGAAACAATTGTATGAAATGCAGGAAGCCATTAGGAAGCAAGGGACTCGTGTCTCTCCCTGCTGAGTAAATAGTGTCTGGGCCTTCCCTCATTTCAGCCACTTTTGAACGAGCCCAGCACTTGTAACAATAAAGGCAGGAAATGAACTGTACTCGCACAGGAGTGTGCAGGATGCTCATTGTTTCCTAATTGACCGAACTAGGTTGGGTGATAAAAGCAGACTTTTCTCCTGGTTAGTTGAGAACCGTAGGTGTGGTCCAAAACAGAAGCTAATGAGGTCGTTTTTTCATTGCATTATTTTTTGGGGGGGGGGGGATATCCTAAGTGACCCAGTTTGAGTGAAATCAGAGCTCACATCCTGAATCCATGGCTGCCCGATGCAGGTTAGTGCTGCTTACAAGCAACATATAGCTTAACAGTATGTCACTGGGTTCTGTATGTGTTGTGTTAAAACCAATGTCGACCTGTTTACCATTTGCTGACCTCACCTGGCTGTTACATCCTCATTTGTCTCTGTGGAATGCAGTCGTGACTCTCAGGCAGACGGCGTTACTTAAGTCGTCACCTGAGGGAAGTTGTTTTGTCCTTGAATGTGGATTGTAAGCGTATTTGAGCTGACCTGAATTCGTATAAGATTGGTGATGTGGTTGGGATTGAGGTTGTGTCCAGCACCAATCCTACTGCTCATTGAACCGAATTGAATGTGTGTGTGTGTTTGTGTGTTGCGGAAGCCATTAGCTTTTTCTCCAACAAACATCTGCTTTGCTTTAAGGTCAAGTACGCCAATTATACCCCAAGAATCTAATGAACCAGTTCTAAATCGCCATTCTGGTTTCATTGTTGGGTAAGGGATCAGTGGTTGTCTGGCCCACATTTTGTGCTTAGTGTAATTGATGTTTGGATTGCCCCTAGATTAAGTGTCAACTAAGCAGGTTAGCATTGAGGATTTTCCCAGATTAATTCCAGGAGTCCAATTCTGGGCTGGCCACTCTCCCTGTATCATCCCCAGCGTCCTCCTTACCTCACCAGCATATGAAAAGGAAATGAGATCAGAGGTGGTGATAAATCCTGCAGCAAAGCCTCCCTCAGAGAAAATGAGATGCACACATGGCAATCGTCAGTCACCAGCCGCTCATGTCCTCGTTTCCGATAAATTGATTTCGGCTGCTCGGGTGATGAGAGCGTGGTGTATTCCTCCAGAGCGGGGCTTTGTCAACAAATGCCACTGTCATTTTGGCCACGCATTCCTTACAGTGAGTTGCTTGTCCCTAATGATATTCGATGCAGCTTTGCAGTAACTTGTTTGCAATGTGGCGTATGAGGAAATAATGCCACATTATTTTTTTACCCTCGATCGCAGAGAGCCTATGCACCACACCACCCAGTCACACCACATCCACACGCTGTCAGGTTCCCCATGTCCCAGCCGATTCGCGAGTAACTAATTTAGGACTTGTTAAGTGATTTAGCATCTGTCCTTATAGGACCCTTGTGAGTCACAACTGCCAACACCCCCCCGCCCATCGCTGTCTACGCCTGTGGCTTCAAGGCTCGCTTTTGAATTTCAATCAGCCCTGGATGCATTGTTGTGTTTATTTGAGGGGGGATGGGTTGAATTGGGTGTTAGTGGTAGTAACGGGTTCTGTGTGTCAGTCAGATACTCAGCGTGACCAATGGGCAGCTCATTGGAGACTAGTTGGTTGTTCTCAGGGGGGCACACGGCATTAACTGCTGCCCGCGGGGCAAACTCTGCCCTTCATCCTTCACACATTGTCCTCCCTCCCATCGTCATCCTCCTCACAACGAGAACACAGGCAGCACAATCAATAACAGCCTCACCCTCCTCCTCCTTCCTCTGTTGCCCTCCCCCCTCCGACTCCTCCTCTGGTCAGCCGCTCCCTGCTTTCCATTTATCAACACTGTGTTTGATGTCGGCTTCATCATTCTCTGTCAACCCCCCAACACCTCGATGTGTGTAATTGTATTAGATTCGTCATGGTGGCGCGGTTATTTGGCCCGTCTCGTTTGGTACCGGGCCAAAGGGCTTCTCTCCATGTGCCTGCAACCCCAGACATTCGTTTTAAGTATCTTTAGTGTTTAATTCATTTTCTATGGCTCTGCACAGTTGTGGTTCAGCGGCTTTTCCAGCACCCCAATGTACTTGACGTCCTTTTCCGGATTCCCTTTGTTCCCAGTATCCTTTTACCAGACGGCGAGGCACAAGTGGTGAAACATCACAACGGGCCTGTTGTTAGGGATGTATGGAAATGTTGGAAAGACTAATCTCACACATTAACAACAACGGAGACGCGTGCATCATACTCACACCGACACGCTCCTTGAATATTTAATTGGACATTTTTGTCACTCGTGCTCATTAGCAGCTCATTTTCTTGAAGAATGTGCTCAGTGTGGAAATATCTGACAATAATAGTTGTTATTGCCCCCACAAGGAAAAACAGGCATTAGTGACTGTGTGTGTGTGTGTGTGTGTGTGTGTGTGTGTGTGTGTGTGTGTGTGTGTGTGTGTGTGTGTGTGTGTGTGTGTGTGTGTGTGTGTGTGTGTGTGTCTGTGTGTGTGATAGTTTCTTATTGAGCATTAACACTTCCCTTGTCGGCACCAGCAGACCTCATGGAGACCAAAGCCTGATAAGGTTAGGGTTTAGGCATGAACTGGTCAGGGATATGGTTTTGGTTTGGCTGTCCACAATGAATGGAAGTCAGTGCAAAATCCTTTTAAGGATAGCTGTGCAAACCTGTGTGTTTTGAAAATGTTAAAATTTTGACCTAGTCAAGTATGGTTTGATTTACGTAGGTGTTGGATATAAAGATGAATATAATAAACGTTACCAACATAATTTGTTTTGTTGTATTCACCATCTCATCTAATCCCTGCATCAGCTAATTAACTCTAATTTCCCTTTGTGGGGTTCTTCCGTGCGGCCCGTTGTCTGAGGATAATCTCTGGGCGAACGTTTCTCGTTTTCTTTTGAGAAGCAGTGGGAAGATGAACTGGGAGAGAGGAGAAAGATGGTGTGCAGAGGAGAATGGGGAATGGGAAAGACTTAAGAGGCACAGTGAGAGAATCTGTCTTTGTCGATTACACACGCACTACAACCTTGGCGGCCACATTAGATCTCTTTCTCCATACACCAAACTACCATTAATAATGGATACGGCTCTCTAGCTCTTTTGCTTTCACGTCCCCTCCCCCCCAGCGTTGCCCCTTAAGGCGTCTACCCCTCTTTCCATGTCCCCCCACTTCCCCACCTCCATCCTGTCCTTCCCTTCCCTTCCTTTCCCCCCACACCCCCACTGGTTCAGCTGTGGGACCGCTAGCCAGGAGCCATGGCAGGTGTGCATACATCATCATGTGGCTGGCCACACAGCCTGCAGCACCCAAACAGTCATCAACAGACGGATCCACCTGCCAGGGAAAAAAGCGAACACTGGTGATAGGCGAGTTTGTTTAGTTTTGCGTCTCGTACCAGTTTGTGTTATCTGGGTTTAGATGAGGACATTAGCTTGTTTTGTTTCTCCTGGCAGAAGCGTGCAGACAGTGACAAATGAGTGACATATTCTGCAGAGATAGTGTGAACAAAATGGAGAGCATGCATGCGATTGTCAACGCTCCTGAGCATGCACAGTGGGGAGAAGCTTGTTTTATTAATACTTTGTCCTGCTTGATTGTCACTTCAGCACCGCAGCTGTCATTTGACTCAAGATAAGTCCCCAAACAGAAGCTTCTCCAGCTCTTAACTCTTTAATGCTTTTCGCTAAAGATGCAGCACCCAACATCTACAGTTAATCATATTTTTATCTTTATAAGCACAGGAATAAACTCAAAGTCAGAAACTCATATCTGCACACAGTAGTGCACAACCTGCAGACACACAATTTAACAGAAGTCACCAGCCTGGACTGAATCAAGATCCGATGCATAGTCCGTCCATTTCAAACTGCGACGATGTGTCAGTCAACTAAATTATTTCTCCTGTTCTGTGTAACAACTTTAACAAGGGCATATTGTTTCTGAGCAAAAAATATTTTCACCTGCACCGGGAGAAATGCAGAAACATTATCTGTTAGATTTTATTTTGATATCAGAAGAACAAACTGCTTGGAGGGAACGATATTTACAGACCGAGGGAGAAGACCGAACAATGTCATCTGGTCTAAGTTTCCATTTTTAGATGGAAAATACAAATGCATAGGAGTCGTCGTTGGATTGAACACATTTTATAACACAATGGTTGCCACAATGTGTGGCTGCTTTTAAAAGTGCGCTAACATGTGACACCGCTAATCACGTGTAGGGGCAGAACATGGATAATATCAACATAAACACAGTACATCTGGCAGATGAAGGACACTAATGTCATTTTAATCCTCTCACCATGATAAATGGAACATATACCATTTATAAGAAATGGGACCTAGTTGTGTTGTACATTTGTAGCCTCCTGCACTTCTTTGTCCTTCTGGAGTCACTGCAGCCTCCCAAAGAATCCTCATGTAGAGAGATTGATATTTGTCTAATTATCCCAGTTTATGGCAGACACTAAAACAGTTTGGAGAAAGGTGTGAGCGGACGTGTCTATTATGCGAGGAATATAAATCCTTTTCAGTTTAATATAATTTCGTCAGGGCCCAACAATAGATTTCTGACCTGTTGTGGGTGTTTCCGTGTTTTATGCACGCTCCATCGAGCTCCGTCTGCTCCGTCCGCTCAATGACTGGTGAATTATGGGCCACTTGGGAGACACGCCGTAGATCGGGGGGCCGTTTCTCTGACAGCAGCATCCTCGTGTTTGGTGGCTACGGTTACAGCTTTCTGGAACTGTGGCTGTTTTCAAAAGCAAAAAGAACATCTCATGTCACTTAGTCGCGCTGTGTTTGAGTGCCTCTGTGTCAGGTCGTATATTTCCTTTCAAAGGATGCCACCAAACACATCAGGCTCATAACATCAGATCTTGGACCTGGTTAGATCCCCCCCCCCCCACGCTCTGTCATGGATTATCACGTTCAAAGGAGAGTACAATAAAAGAACAAATCTATGAAAGCGAGTGGTGGAGGGTGGTATGACTCCCAGTTGACAGATTAAGGACAGGTTTACAACACTCACAGAGGCGAGATCATATTTCCCGTCCACTTCGTTGGGATTATCCTCATCTGCTCCAACTGTTTATGTCCTCCACCCTATTTCTGAGAATGTAGTTAATAGCACTACATGCTAAAAGTGCTTGAATTTGCCTAGAGGAAGAATAAAGTTGTGACCTTAATGGCTTTAGGTTCAGTCAGAGGTCTCTGACACTACTCTGTCTTAGATTTAAAATCCATCAGCGTTGCTACATCTGCGTCTGGAGTCTGTTTTTCCGAGATGTCTGGAAACGATGACACAGTCACAGTCCTGATTGGTTCTCATCAGTCTCAACTCAACTACCAGTGGTGAACGCAATTTTAAACACTTACTGTCAATAACAGTTCCACATTGTCATAGGTACAAGAAAATAAATTCATCATCTTACTGTTTCTCATCCGTGGCATTTTCTCTAAGTAAGCAACAGACTGCAAAGTAGACATCTGCCTCCTGTTTACCCTGGTCTGCACATGCCCCAGTGTACGTGAATGATCATGTGACATCAGTTTCAGGAGCTTAAATGGTTGTGTGGACAGATTGCTTTTGTTTTAAAACATGTTTTAAGATGAGAACACATTAGTGTAGATGTAGCCTCACTCTGCAAACCATGTGATCAACCCTCACTGCACAGCGTCTGTATGAACACGTGTCAGCCGAGCACTCTGTGAACAAACAGCTTCTCGGTTGTCATTGAGTAATTGGTGACCTTGCCTTACCTGAGGTTCCCTGTAATGCAGAGGGGACCAAGCCTCTGCTGATTAACAGATGTATGCATGTGCCTTTGAAAACTGAGAAGTGAGTTAACATCCCGCAGAGGACGCCTTGAAAATGGGACATGGCAGTTGGGAGGTTTCATGCTTTAGAAGTTTGGGGCTTTACCCCGTTGGAATTTGTTTCCAATTCCTCGCGGAAGCAACCTCCTCTCCCCACCCGAGGCGATCTGTCTTCCTGTCATCCTATTGATCCCCTCCAACTCTCATTAACATGGGGAAAAGGCCATTGAGCCCAAGATGGGAGGCTGGTGGCTGCTGTTTGACATTGAGAAGGTGTGTTAATGGAATAAAAGGGATGTTTCATCTCAGTCAGAACTGGGATATCGTCAGAACTGGGCTACCGTCAGAACTGGGACTCCTTCCATCCTCCTCTGCTTAGAGAGGTCTGACTCTGAGGGAAGAGCAGGCTTTTATGAAAGCCCTACCCCATTGTGATATGAGAGTGTAAATAAAACTGCAATATCATTGTGCACCATTGTGCACGTGGAGGACAAACCCCTTTCAAGAGGAGAGTACATAGAAACAAGGGATTTTAATCTCCTAGCATCAAGTCGCCTTGCTGAGCTGAAGTCAGCCTAGAATCACTCTAGTGAATGTCAGCTTGCTATCTAGCTGCAAACACTCTCCTTCTGCAGCTTGCTTACAAAGTGGGAGGGGGGTGGGAGGGGGGTGGGGGTAGCTTCAGATGCATTTTGATTTGTAGAGTCGCCTGAAAATTAAATGCATTCCCGCTCAGGAAACCGCACGTGATTTAGCTTTTTATTCTTTCCCAACCATTGTAGTTTAATTTGAGCTTCATTTACATTGATATTGAATCTGTTGTCTTCCATATGCTGCCCGACATTGTCGTGGGATACAAGCCAGATTCATCATTCCTCTTTTGGAGACAGCTGAACAGATTCATTTGTATTTGTTTTAAGCGATGAGATAAGGACAGAGAGAAAATCCCTCCTGGGGTAGTTTCATTTTGGTTTGACATATTCTGTGCAAACAGCCAACAGGTTCTCCATCAACGTCAGAGACTGTGGTCTTTCAGAAGATGCATCATGCATAAATCCCAGTGACACTGATGAAAATGAAGTTGCAATGGACAATAACATGTCCCTGGAGGCTCCGTCCAATGCATTTTTCAGTCATCAGTGGTACAGTTAAGAGTTTACCGGCACGCCCCAAAACACTCAAGCTTTTCTATAACCTGCGATGGTCTGGAAAGATCTCTCCATTCGGCCCCTCCTGAACTTGTTAGTAAATCAAGGCCATTGTGAGGTGCCAGAGAAATTGTCGACTAATAAGCACTATGCCTAGTCAAGTGGCACAGGAAGCTCAGGGGTCAGGCCCGCCTTCCAATCATTATACCTCATCCACTTCCTCGTAAAAGGCCTCTAGCCACTCAGCTACAGGTCGCCATGGAGACCCGGGACAGTGTGGGGTGGGGGTCGGCGGTTGGAGAGCAGCGCAGACGACCATTAGCAGCCCATTCCGTGGTAATTAATGATCATCCCACTGGCTCGAAATCCGGGCCTGGAGAAAAGCAGACACAGAACTCGCTCTCTGAGACCAAATGTCACGGTGGCAAGAAATCCGTCTGAGGGCAGGAGACGGGGCTGAGGGTGTTTTTGTTGTGGTCGGAAAATGACAGTATGCCTGGAAAGGCTATGGTGTTGCACACGGGGGCAAAGTGATGGATGTGAAAGTGATTAATGGATAGGTGGGATTGTGCCGGAGGAAATAATAGTTTTTCATTTGCATAAGCCTTCGTCTACCTGCAAGTCTCTCTCCTGATATTCAAGGACAGAATAATTGACAACAAGGCAGTACAGAGCCAACCACCTTCACCCTTTCACTCACTCATCACCTTTTAACTCGTGTTTGTCGGGGCTCAGCGAAGACGATCACTTGTCTAATCGAGTTACGAATGCTGTTCACTTTGCGAATATGAAGCTCACATTATTGGGTTTGTAATCAAATCTGAGGTCTGCCTGCCCTTAGGGGATTTTCAGTCAGCCGGCGAGCCAGGCAGCCAATCAGCCAGCCACAGCGGCTTTGAAGTGCCGACAGACCAAACCAAACCCCCATCTCCCCTCCCCTCCCCTCTCTCCTCAAGCAAATATCTGCTCTCCACGCTGCACAACCAAATATGCATACACTCAGACACAAAAGCAATCCTGTGGGCAAATAAAAATGCTAACAAATGCCCCACAGATGCCCATGTTTGAGCATGCTGACGTGCACAGACAATAGCATGGCACACACACAGAACACACACACACACGCGCGCACACACACACACACGCACACACACAACAGAACAATCGGTGGCCCACAGACAAAGATTCTTGCCACACCGTTCAGCAAGGGGCTTGTGCTGCTGTTCCTGACAAACATGTTGTGTACGCGCTTCCTCGGTCCATCAGTCCCAGTCAGTCAACCCACAAACACAGCACCGACACCACACCTTTATCACACAGACACAGTGCACAGATTAAGAGACATGTTGCCAGTTTGATGTGCAGGCGGAGGTAGGGATGCGATTGCTACTGCATTTAATTGACTGGTGTTTTTGAAAGCACACAGATTTGTTTTTTACGAGACACTCTATTAAAAGGTGACATCTGACAAATTGAATTTATCAGGCACATAAATCCTCGAAAGCTCTGTGGTTAATTTAGATGTGTGATGGGATATTGGCTATGATTTTGACTGAATTATTTTGGTACTTGTGACCTTCGGGTCCTTTGGGACCTTACAAGCCAACACACACTAAGCCACATAACATTGCTGCTCTTAGGATACTCCTTAGCTAGAGATGTCCTGATACAATATTTACTTTGTATCGGCTGATACCACGTTTACCAATCCGCCTTTTCACTTGCTGCCAAATTTCTTTCATTTTAGTGATTTACAGGAAGGGAATTTGCAGTTTCATCTGGGTGAATCTAATATACTTTCAAGACGTGGTAAACATAGATACATGGATTTACGTCCTCGCGGTCGCCTGACCCGGTGATTTTCGGCAGTAATGGGGGCATGTCCGATGGAGGCATCAGAATATCTCGAGGGGTAACCTGGCTACCACAGATCAAAACACTAGATTGTCATTTTAGACGGGTTCCGTGGATTTACATCGAATTCTTTTAATTGAATTGCTGCAATAGAATACTTGTGGAAAATAGGGCAAAATAAATCTCTAATATCAAGAATGCTCTTTTGAAAAAAGACACAAGTGCTCAGATCATCAGTGTTGGTGTGTCATGATTCATCAAGTTTCCTAAAACTGTAAATAATTTCAGAGCTACACTTACAGTTTGGACTGAATGAAAGAGGCTGGATAAAGACGTGGTGGAGCAGTCATTTCATTCTCCTTTCCCATGGGGACCCCACCGTACATACATTCAATACATTAGCCAAATTGAATGGGATTTTGCCTGCACTCTTCTGCCATTGTTACCTTTCAGACTCGTGCACCTCATTGCCTGCACACAGTAGGTCCAGTTAGGGATGCAGGCAGCGGTTCTTGTTATTCTAGACATTCATGCTGAGGGATGCATTATCCTCTGTGGCATGGCGGCGAATTCTAGCATGTCTGTCTGTCACCCACCGACTCATCCCACAGGCGCTATCAGTGCTCAGCCCTTCACTGGCACGTACACTGTGTCCCACCCACTCTCTTAATCCGTCTCTCTCCTTCTGTCTGTCTCCAGCTTCCTCTCTCCTTGCTGCACTTTACCTTTACCTGGCTCTCCCTTTTCTTTACCTTTCCCATCCTTCCTTCTCTCTGTTCCCTTCCTTCCACACTATCACAGTGTCAAAGACAGTGAAGAGTATTATCACCCCCTAACCATCCTCTTCTCAGTTTGGCTTTAGCAGGCGGACCACACACATTCAAACACACTAAAAGGCATATACAGCACGCACACACACAGCAGCCTTATCAGCGCCCGCTGGCGTCAGACCCTCAATTAATTTAGCCATTAACTGAATCCCATTACTCCCACTGCCGCTACATTGCCATGACGTCTCACGTATGGAAGACACTGCTTACACACATGTATCATACACGCACATACACACATGCCAATTCTGTCCTTTCTCACTGACATCCTATTTACATCCTAATGATAAATCCCCTGTGCGACCGTGTGACCTTTCACCCCTCCTCGCGAGTCACTGTGAGCGCGTTCAGGTCGGCTCAGCCTCCCCACCACCCGATAGGGAGTGGTGATGGAACGAGATGAAGAGAGGGAGAGGGAATAAGAAGAGTAGCAGCTGGGTTATTAAGCGATAAGAGAGCGCATGCCACTGAGATCCAAGGTGAGAGAAATCGAGCTGGAATCCTCGCACAGTCATTGCTCTTTCGTGGCCTCGTCACCAGCTGATGTGTAGCCGCGGCCTCTGGGCTACACGGGGACCATTGGTGAAGCTGTTTACTAGCCTCTCCAGCCCATTTCCTTTGGAGGGAACTGCTTGTGGCTCAGTCCGTCTCATGCCTGATACCGATTTCCCTCCTGCTGCTCGCCCTTGTCTGTCTCTGCAGCTCTGTCTCCCTCTCGCCGCAACGATCTCTGCCACAGCAGGCTGTGGTGCAGAGTAACCCGACTCCATTTTGAAACCCAAGTGGTCTTGTTATGACTTTCTGACTCGTGGAGAAAGTGAACTTGGCTTGGGGGCAGAAAGAGAGTTTGTCCCCTTTGCCTCTTTTCGAATTCCCAGGGTTGGAATTCCAAACTGTTCTGGTTTTGGCATTATTTTGGTGAAAGATGGCCCTATTCTGTCCTGCGCAATGTTTCCACCTCATGCCTCAGTGAGCTGCTTCTCCCCGTCTTGCATACGATTTCAGTTTCCTTTCTTCCCCCTGTAAATAACATTTGCCTGGTGTGCATTTTGTGGTCTTTAGCGAGCTGTGTGGGTTGAGTACTGTGCTCTTAGGGCTTTTCATTTTGAGTCTGTTTCAGAGTTGGGTGATGCCTGCTGAATTGGCGTACGTCAATGTGTACAATGAAACCCTGTGATGGACGAGTGCATTGGTTGTGTTATTGCTTTGATGCTAATAATAGTAGCAAAAAATGATTAGCATTTGCAATGCAGTTTGTAAAACATGCAGCTGCAGCTTCTCATTTCTACCTGGTGCTGAACTTCGCCGTCGCTGCTTAAAATAACCAACGTGCTGGTGTTGGTTCATCAGATCAGCTGTAACTAATCCACTTGATAACAGGCCTAAATTAAACTTGTCTGTCAGTTTGTGTGCTGTGCACAGGGTTCTCCTGTCAAAGATCGTTTGTGAGAGAAGAACCGCGGATGAACTGTGAGACGTCTTAGCATTTCACTTCATGCACTGGCGGCGACCCTCCAAACCATTTCATTTACATCATTTCAATAAATTAAGCTCACAGTCTTTATATTTTTTGGAAAGCCCGACGTTGAACCCAGCATCACGATGACTGTCAGGCATCAGTGTTGGAGGATTCCATCCATTGGCCCAATTGTAGTTCACAGCTTTCAATGCTGTGTGATTATAGAAAAAGTGCTGCACATGGATGCACTGTGTGAATGTATGTGTGTGAATGGCAATAATAAAGTACTTTGAGTGTTCATTAAGACTAGAAAAGCGCGATATGATTACAGACCAGCATTGTACTGGAAATGGTACAATGCGTCTGTCGCACTACATAACTAAATACTACATTTACCAATATGTGAAGAGGATAAGATGAATGAAACTAATAATTGAGATAAATATGGAGTTAAAGGTTCCCTATAGTTACAGGTAAATCGTGCTACCTGACACAGTTGACTCTGAACAGCATCCCCCAATCCAGTGTCTAATTCATATGGATTGAAAGTGTGTAGTATCCCAGCGTGCCTGCCTGTGCTCTCGTCCGTACGTCCTCTTTCCTGGTGTCCTGATATGACGGGTTTGCCTCTGTGCCTGACTGTTGTCGGTTGGATACATCTTCTTTTTCTCTTATCTGCCTCCACCGCAGCCAGTCTCCTTCACAACCAGCCACCATCCGCTCTCTCTATATGTGCACACACAGACATGTATATATGTAAACATACATATGTGTGTTTTAGTCGCTTCACCCCTCCTTCCCCCGTCCCCACCCCTAATTCTGTCTCTCCCTCTGTCCTCCCCACTCTTGCCCAGGGGGATCCATAAATATCATTTCATCCCGCGGAGCCGCTGACATGCTGCAAAGGGCCTACGATAAATAATTCATTCCCTTGGTGCAGGGCAAGCATACTCCCCTGCTTGGGAGTTCAGCACAAGTGTGTGTGTGTGTGTATGTTAGGGTGGAGGGGCTTGTGGTGGTGGGCTGTGTGATGGAGATAATACACACAGACTCACAGGGTCAGAATTTACTGTATAGTAACACGCAGCTGACTTCATATAAAGAACTGAAATGGATTAGCAGAGGGAGTCGACTCCATCAGTTCCTCTCCATCGAGCTGCCCTCACTGAATAGTGGTCTCGCAAACCAAAACGTCATCTGTTGAACTTGTGTCTTCTTGTCTTGTACACAGTGTCTGTTTTGGACATTGATAACCAAACATTGCACCACCCCCAATACTCCTCAGCCCCAAAGACTCGCTGCATCGTTCACAGCATGCTGAATTGAGTTGGTGGTGGGGATTGTGCACGGACCATCACCTGGCCTCTTAAAGTACTCGCTTCCTGATTTATTGATGATGCTTGCGATTATTAACGCCAGTTGCCTCCCCTCGCCTACTGAGCTGCCGTGAGAGCCCTGCCCGCCGGTTTTACCCAGAGAGACGGAAAGAGGAAGATAGCGGAGGAGACTCTATGTTCGTGAGCTTTTGAGGAAGATGTGACTCAACAGTGGGGAAACTAATACCGGTTGGCATCAGACAATTTCTGGTGTAAGTTGGCAAACACTGACAGGCACTTTTCATTTCGGTACGATTTTTCTTTACTCACGGTGAATGTGGGTTAGTGTAAAGGAAGATGCGTGACAGACGGCGAAGGGAGGTTGTCACTGAAACTGTGTTTTCTGTCGAGCTGTGTGACGTGGGTGCGTCTTCATGCCTGTCTCTATCCTATGGGGACTTTCTGTTTGTACCTATAGCAGGATTTGTCTGTTATTTTTAACACAGCTCTGTCAGGAGGCTCTTAACCATTTGTGCACATATTTGCTTACTTTCCTGGCTCCACACAGGGGGGTTGTTGGTAAATCAAATAAATTAACTTCTATTACTTTAAACAAAGCCCATTGCTTACTTAGTCGTATAATATCACCTAGAAGCTTTGCATTTTTCATTAGCTTCTAAATAAATGCCCGTTCTTGCTATAGACGATTGAACCATCCTGGCAGCTGCAGAACTTTATCCACTGAGAAAAGCCTGTTCCCATGTAAAGTAACCATTCATTGTGATTTCTGTACACAAGCCTGCAATCTCAGATTTTGTTTCTGTTACACTAACTGTTTGCTCAAGATCCTCACTACTCTCTGGCCCGGCTCTTTGTGCTAACAATAGTGTTCTGTTGTTTGTCTGAAGCTTGAATGAGTGCTACTCCAGTAACACACACACACACGCGCATTCAGTCACTGCCGGCCCCCTCACACCGCGGAGCTGTTGTAAACAAATGTGGCAGTAGGAAGAACCGATGAGCACTGTGGCTGCAGGAAGGTCGAGGCCACTAATGTTTAGTGTCTCATCTTCACTCTCCGCCCTCCACCCATTCTAATGGATGCCAAGGAAGCAGAGAGAGTCCTGGATTTGATTAGCCTCAAGCTGCACCGTCTAATTGCCCCTTCCACCAAAGCCATATTGCAATGATTTATTCATCATCATGCTCCAAACAGTCCCTTGCAAAGGGCTTGCCAGAAAAAGAGGATGCTCGATCCTTGCTCCCCTCCTGTGCACCATTGTCTCTGTCAAAGAAGAGGAGGATAATGGGCGTGATGTTGCTATTGCGAGCAGAATGTAGGTTGATATTTACAGCTATAATAATGGTGTTCGTTACTGTTGTTAAGCAGCCTGTGTATAAGAGGAGAGATCATCTTGGCTTGTGGAGGGATACCGCCTCTTGTGCCACTGCTGTGTCGGCGCTGCACTTTTGTTGCATCTGCAGTGACTGTGAAAGGCCTTAGACCAGAGGGTGGAAACCTTTTTCTTATCAAGGAGCATTAAAATGTTTACAACATCCTTCAAGGGCCATATTATAAAATGTATATATCATGGTAGCAGCTCAATACGTTATCTAGAACTGCCTCTCTTTGGCAAGGTGTCATCTGATGTCAGATGGTAGTGATGACGATGATGATGACGATGATGATGACGCTTTTCTTGGTTTAATTGTTGAAAAGAAATCTCCTTTTCAAAGAAGTTACATCTCCTCAGGTCGTAGCTCGCCTGCTTCACTGTTACTCGTCCCCTTTAGCTTTTTCCAGCTGTAACCTTCCTTGATTGTCCTTTTTTCATAATTGTGAGCCCCTCCCTGCAACCAGGCACATTGGATTGTCTTTTACTTCCAAAACAATAATTTCTATATTCCAAAACAATCATTTGTCCATTTCTCTTGGAAAGCATGACAGTCTACCTCTGTTACTTAGTATGATGCTTGTCAGAAATGACACATAACAGCTACATCTGTGTTTCTTCACTACGACCTGACAGACAGAGGGCACCACCCTGAAAGAATATTTTATTTTCTTGTATCACAGTAAAACATATTTTGCCTTCAAGAGATTTTTCTTTGTATTTCTTACAGGGATCAAACTGTCTATACGGCCGAGAGGTTGCAGGTTCCCCACCCTTACCTTGGAGACCATATAGCTTCACACCTAATTACCTCCCGAACAGCAGTTGTGTGTGTGGGTTCTCCATGTTGAATTTTTTAAAGCTCTTATCCTCACCAACCCTCAAGGGTTGATCAAAAGGCAAATTGCACACAGATGTCATATAACATATCCTCAGATTTAGTAGCTTTCTTGAGCCAATACCTTTTGATCTCCAACCAAAGCAAGTTTGTTAAAGGCTTCCGTCTGAAAATGTTCTGGAAACATTCAATCTCTTAGTTCTTAGCATCTCGGTTTCCTCTCATCCTTTTATCCAAGATCACATTTCCAAACCAGTCGGTGCAATCGCTGCCAAAACCAAGTAGAAGAGCCTCTAACATAGTTAAATATGCCCTTTAAAGAAGTCTTTCAGCTTATCTGCTGATATTTAAGAATGAGTAGGGAATCCCTTTGATTGTGGGTTAAACTAGACTCCAGTAAGTCACCTTGATGTCACATAAAGTTGAACAGCCCCTCAGAGGATCAGTTTAACACCTAAGCAAATCAGCTTTCAACAGAGTTATATTAATATGTTATTGGCCACCGACTAGCAGCAGGTTAAATATAGGAAGCCGGTGGTGTGGGGCTATCAGGGTGACCCTGTTACTATTCAAAGGGAAACAAGAACCCGAGCATGATGGCTCAGTTGACTTGCTTAGAATGGGCTTGCGTGTCGGCCCGTTGTGCACAAAGACTGACCATATGGGTTGGCTATCAGTGCGGCTGTTCTCATCCCGATGGCAGCATATCCCCAGCAGTCTGCCCCAGCCCCGCGGGCCAGTGTGGAATGGAGTTCAGAGAAATGGCATGGGTCCGTCCCGCTCTTAATATCATCTGCTGCTGTTTCTGCCCACTCTATTCTTCTGCAGTGTGGCGCTCAGCTCCTGTAGGCCAGATTAATGCTATTCCACAGGCCTTGACTTAATCCTCAAAAGGGATTGTCCTAAGCCTTGACAAGGTAATATGTCCTAAACAGATTGCACTGATGCACAATCGGAGTTACTGTAATGTTACGCTACAAATCCGGGTGTTATTGCATTAGCACATTAACCTGGAACCTTCACAGGTCTACTGACTCTTAAGTTAGACTTTTTTTTTTATTTTTAGAAAATGCTCATGTACTGATGCTATTTGAAAATGCTTTTAATATATAGTAAAGATATTTGTATTAGAGAGAGAGAGAGAGAGAGAGAGAGAGAGAGAGAGAGAGAGAGAGAAGAGAGAGAGAGAGAGAGAGAGAGAGAGAGAGAGAGACGATGAGAGTATAGTAGAGAGACGACATGTAGAAGCGAGATGGTGAGCAGCGAGTATACGCTCTATCGCATGATCTAGAGATAGATCCAGAGAGCTAGATCCTTGAATCTTAATGATAGAGGTTTTTCCTCCTCATAAACACAATTTGGAATTTAAATGAATTAATAACGTCCAGCAGTTAACACTTGCAATATTCTTTAGTTTGGAATGATGGACAAATCCCAGATATGATGGAAAATAGATCCACTGTGAACTCCGGGCTTTACCTCGAACCTCGTCAGGTGTGGTGCCTGTTTTCTTATTTGTAAAACCGTCATGTGACAAAGTAAAACCAATCTGGTCCCTAATGAATTACTTTTTTACCAGACACTGTCTACGGCAGCTTCTCCCATTTGAGTGGGCTGACAGACATTAGAGTAAAAAAAGGCAAACGATAACGGCCCAGAAAATGAGAAAATGAATGGTTTGACACAGACCATGAAATGTCCACCTAATGCCTGCCATTTATTTGTGTGTGATTAGTGTCAGCTTTTTCTTCATGCTGCTTTTTATTTGGCTTTGAAACAGGGCAGACGAGGGCTTGATTGATTGTGAAGCAGACCTATCGGCTGGCTAATGAATCTGGTTAATTGACTGTGTAAGGGGGCGCCATAACTGTCCGACAGTTAAGAGCAGCAGCGGCAGCGGCAGCAGCAGCATCCGGAATCCAGCTCATGCGGCGGCTCATGTGTGATTACGTCGCTCTGCTCTTATTGATTTTTAGTTCTGCTCTCGATGCCACGGCACCATCAAATGATTGTAAGCAGAAAAGGATTATAGCCGTGATTATTACTGCTCAATCGGGGGGGGCATTTGGGTGTCTTGACATTCTTGTAAAGTGATTAGCCTCTTCGCTGAGAGCGGAGAAGGTATCCGTTGGGCTTCAACAACCCCCCCTCCCCCCCCCCCCCCGCGGGGACTTGAACTGACAGCTGTATGATTCGGGTGGAGACAAAGAAAAACTTCTCCAAAAAGAGAGTGCGAACTGCTGCGCTGAGGAGACTCCTCCATTCTGCAGTTTCTCCCTGGCTCTCCTCTGCCTTTCAGGTGAGGGTGGAAAGAGTATTTGAAGAAATTGTGATTTTTCACATCACAGGAAATGAAACGTAGAGCTCCCAGCCGAGCGGTGACAAAGAAATCCGTGGTCCCTGTTCTTAAGCACACATACGCCCACTCGCGCACAGACAGCTTGTACAAACAGTGTCTGAGGCTTCTCCCCGGGTATTGGCAGGGCTCTCCAGGAGCTGCCGCCACATCACGGCTCCTCTTCAGATCATCGCCACCTCACCATAAAGATTGTATTACCCCCTCAATCCTCTGGATTTCAAACTACCACTTGCGTTACAGAACACCCCTCCCTAATCGTCTTTCTTCTTTATTTGTTTGTCAGGCTCTGGATTTATTCTGCTTGTATGTGTTACTCTCAGTATGTACGACGCCATTCTATTTCACTGCATTTCTCCATCGGTTCCTCTCCTCATTCCTTTTCTCCTCTCTGCCTCCCATCTCGCTTGCTGCAGCTCAATAGGCAAACAAACCCACTTCCTCTTGACACTCGGCTCCGTTGCGGTGATTTGCTGTGCTTGTCAGGTCGAATATTGAGTGGCATTGTGGCCCCTGTCAACAAAAGCAAGGCCCCGGAAGCCACAGGGGCAGCGTTATTTGTGCGTAGGGCGGATTATCTCCCCCACCCGCCATTCTGCCTGTTCTCATTGTCTGGTGTGTAACTGGCATGCAGCATGCCGGTGCCAGGATGGCTCCCTCGTGACATCCACAAGGCGTAATGCCTGCCATGCTTTACCCAACTCACTTTGCTAAAACTGGATATTACACACATGGCATTTTTACACAGACAGCAATGGTCTACCCTGCTCCTCTGGTACCCTTGACTCACTGACTCTCTGGACAAGATCCAGCACCAGTTTCTCGATGGAACATGGGTTGAGGAGAGGGAATTGCAGGAGGCCGTCCCTGTGAATGACAGGTAAGGTGACCTTGTTGAGGCTAAGGTCAAGGATGTAAAGAACTCAACATATGGTTCTTAGTTTCTGGGGCCCCATCGTTTCCAGTCATTACTGTGTAGGGCGTGCACGGCTAGGTCTGTGTCTGGCTGTGTTCTGAATTCAACACACATAGATTTGTGTCTCTCTGCCTGTGTGACTGCTTTTGAATGCATAATGCTGCCTTTCCGCCAGACAGACAGTTTTCAAAGAGAGCATTCGAGCTGTGGAGAGATAGGGAACACACCCAAGTAAAATAAATATTTTGAAACGAGATGGGGTCTCAGCTAAAGCGAGGAAAGCCCAACAGCGCACCCATCCTCCGACATCCTGATTACACCCCGCCGAGATGCTGTTGGACATTGTAATCAATGGCGCAGCAGGTGTCTTAGCCCTCATTGACACTGGTGGAGAAACCTGTACACACACCACTATGTGCAATTTGCCTTTAGACACGGCCCTTTCGGTCACAGAAAGTAGACACGCATACCACACACTGTTTTACACCGGGTAATGAGATGCAAATTATCATGCGCAGGGAATTGGGAGATCCCTAGCCACCGGAGTGAGTGTAGGGGGAGGGGATGTGACACATGTGTTAGCACGGTGGGACATTCTTAGGCGGTAAAAGCCGCAGACAAGCAGATTTCACGGCGGGAGGCAACGCGGTGTGTCAAAGGTGTCATGCCAAAATGGGATATCGCACAAGTCTATTGGTGGAAAAAATGGGAGGCCAGGTGGCGCTGGGCGCTTTTCACACCTCACAGCTTTAGACTGGGAAAGCTGGGCCCATTTTCCCTGGTGGTACTGAGAATATAGCTGCGGGTAGAAAGATGCAGGAAAAGCTGTGAGAACCTTGGCAGTCAGTGTACGGGGCAGCAGAACGCTTGTCAGCTTCTTTACGTGTAACACAGCCGCTGCAGGCGAACAGGTTGTTCTAAGTGGGATTTAGGCCGTTTCTGTGCTCGTTGCCAATATGAAGAAATGGGTGATTGATGACGGAAGGAAAGAGGCTACAAGGCAAAACAGCACGGGAATCTCACAATGTCAAGCATAAATGTATAATGTTTAGAACTGATCTTTACCCACTGGGTTTGAATGCTGGCACCTCGTCTTTGCATGGGCACCGTACATGTAAAACCAGTAACAGACCGACCTCGGCCTGATTTTAACCACTGGGATGAGTGATAAGAAACCGTGTATATTTCTTTTAAGTTCAGGAGGCTGGTTGATTTTGAATTTGAAGAGTATCACTCTCAAATACGTGGAAACCCGAGAAGACATCTATGAAAGTCTTTCTTTTCAATGTTTTATTACTTCTTCACCAAACTCTTTTTATAGTGACAGGTGAAGCAAATAAACACATTTTTATTTGCCACAGTTTAAACACGCTGACACTCGTGTGTTGTGTAGTGTTGTGTTGTGTTGTGTTGTGTTTGTGTTGTGTTGACTGGGCTCAGAAGTTAACTTTGCCTTATCTCCCAGACAATGGCTGTAATGGTGCGACAGGCCCTTTGGCTTCCAGTGTCACCCGTCACCATGCATGCGTAGAAACCGGCTGGCAGCTTGGCGCTCTGGGACCCACTGTAGTGGCAGACTGTGCAGTCAGGGGGATGCACATGTTGTTTCTACCATGATCACGATGCACTCCAAAATGCCCCCCACCAGCTCGGCAGCAGTGTTCCATAATTTTGCATAGAGTATAAACAATCAGACAGTTTCTTCTGACATCTTGACAGAGGGTCTGATTTTGAAAGCGTTGCTGAATTTGTTAAGGTTTTGCCCGAGGAGAAACTGTCGGGTTCATTTGTATAAAACCATCACAGACATAAAATGCACCAATAAACAACATTTGTATTTTTTCAAATATAAATTGCAATACCGTCAAACGCAGTATTTCTCAAAGCATAAACAGACTAAAAGTCCTGGTATCATCTCACTGTCTCACTTTTAATTTGTTCTCTGCTCACAATTAAAAATAATAAGTGATCTATTCTTTTTCACTTCCTGTCTAAAAATAACTTAACTTGAGATTTATATCCTCCTGTCTCATAGTAGCTGCCTTTTCACGTCGACCTTTCCATCCGTCACGTTTATGCTTAGAAGATGTCAGCGGACACGTGTAATAGAGGAAAGTGTTAAACCACACTGGGATGTCTGGCATTATTGAAAATGTATAGCCACTTCAGTACCACTCTATTGTGTTATCATAAATCACGGGGAACATAAAATTGTAATGCAGCTATTTGTTGTTCATTTTACAGCTTTATTTGAGGGAATGGAAGAACACACGGGGGTCCCACGGGGGAGATGGCTGCGCAGGAGTCCGGACATTAGTCTTGATCTGAGCCGTGTCAGTCGGCATCAGGAGTGTGTGTTTGGCTCCATTGAGAGAAACTAAATGAGATCTTTATTGCTGTTTTTATGCTTATTTACTATCGTGCCTATTTCCCCTCGTCCGTGGCGTCGATGCGTTTGTGGATTCGCACGCATTCGGTCATCAGCCACCAAACGTATGGCGTGTTTTAATCCATGTAGATGTTTAAAAGCAGCTGTGTGGGTGAATGTTTGACATTGGGAACTCGGTGGAAGCTCTTTAGAGGCTTTTGTTAGCCGAGCTAGTAACTGAACCTTTTCAGTTGAGATTTTATTCAATTTTAGACCTTGTGATGTTGTAGAGGAAACCAACAGTTCCCACAGTGAGCCCTGCACTCGGGGACTGTGGACAGAAAACCAGCGCTAACCTTTTGAGTGTGTCGCAGTAGCCTCCGTGTTTATGTCACATCTTCCGTGCCTGTGAGGAATGTTTATAGTGCGGTGGATATGACGTCCTGTGCTTAAGTGCATGCAGGAATGAAACGGTTACAGCTTTCACCTAAACCTACAACAGGATCTACTACCGTTTTAATTTTGAATTATCATTAATACCATGTATGATGACACAGCTTTGATAAAACTCATGGTAAATCCTGCATGTGCACATTTCCCCTGTTGTTGAACAAATAAAGGATTATCTTATCTTATTGTACACGTGGGTTTAAGCTAATCTGCGTCGGTACTGTTAGAGGACTGAAGAGATGTGTCCATTTTAAACGAAGTAACCATTACTGTCCACATACTCCACTGCGTCCTTGTAGTCGGCATGGCTGTAAAAGCAATATATCCACGAGTGTCTCAACAAACATGGTGACCGTGGAGGAGGTTTGAAAAGAGACAAACGCGGTTCTTTGTCCCTGTGCTCGGGTGAAGCAGCATCATATGGACGCCTGTAACTAACAAAGTCTTTCCTCAAAAAGTTTTTGAAATTTATTTTTGTCTAATGGTCCTCTCACATGGACTATGGGCTACACTGCCTCCGTACGACTTCGGTGGTACTGCTTCATTTAGTCTTTTTCTATGGACAGAATGATCTGTCTATGTCCGTTCATATGTCTGACGTTAATCGTAAATGAACTGTAAGTCTCAAGTGTGGTCTTATAAGAGTGTTAAAGGAAACTTGACCGAAGATGTTCGCCCTGTCCGCAGAAAGCAACTCACTGGGAGACGGGGGGGGGGGCAACACTTTGAAAGCCACACAACATTCTTCTCAGTGCACGATGTTGTAACTTTGACGTGAGCATGAGTTTGTCTTTCTAACCCGCTCACGGCTTCTCAGTAGATAAATCTAAAGATGTCTGTGCTGCCTTGAAAAACAACATCTCGTTGTGCTGCCGTTTGCTTCGTCATTCTGCATTACACAAGATCATATGATACATAGTTGAACATATATTTTCGTTTCATTGGTTGTAAAACTGTCCCTGCAGGAGAAACACCGACTCCACTAGATGCATCAGTGTTTATACACGTTGTGCACTGGGTCATATACCCTGATGCAGCACAGACAATATAGATGAGTGATGACTGATTTCAGCGAGTGTGTCAGTACTTTGTCGAACGTTTATCGCTCATTTGAATATTGCGATGATGGCTGATAGCGAAGATGATTTTAAGTCACTGCACGAGTGAACTGTTCAAACCGTGTTGGTGAAAAGTGAAAGAGACTTGGAGACTGGGAACGAGCGGCCCAGTCTCTCTCCCAACCACCACCCTCCAATTTATAGGGCTTGGAGAGAGATCTGTCTGACGAGAGGCCTGTAATTAGCCAGTTCAGAAAAAAAGAAAAAACCTCTGCACTAGCTCTCCAGTGTTTTTTCCTTCCTCTTTTTTTTTGGGACGAGTTGAGGGACGAAAAAGTCATTTCCATCTCGCTGTCTACTCCCACTCCGGACGTCACTGCTTAACAAACTTGTACCTTTAGGCCGTCACTGCGTAAACGTGATGAACTTCAAGTTGTTTCTTTGGCTGTCACTCAGGATTTTACTGCCTGTTTGTGTCGTCGCCAGTGTTGGCCACATACCACTACACATTATGGACTGACATTGAGCCCGGTTGATTGATCAGAAATTATGGTCCGACCGCTTTTCACGCTTAAATTTGACAGTTAATCAATGTCTCCATCAATAACTGCTCTGTACAAAAGCCCCGCGGCTCCTGAGCTACAGCTCGCAGGTCCTTGGGTTCAACAGTAAATCAATGGTAAGGTCCTTGGAAACCCGTATATTTCCCTTAACTGTTTGAGTTTATTCACTTAGTTTCCGAGATCTGACCAATTTGATCTCAGACTGTACACATACCTTTGTTATGTTACATTTAATTAACATGAATCCGGGCAGATTGGTTAAAAACCTGATCTAGTTCCCTGTAGCATTTAAAGACCGGTGTGATCTAATAGAACATCAACCTTTTGCCAAAAGATCGTCTCCTTCAGCGAACACAACTCTCACAGGCAGCTTTCTCCTCTAAATTATCTAAATTATTAGATTATTTAAGCAGCAGATTAAGCTGTTTAAACGTGCTTTTTAGAAAATGCGGTTTCCACGTGGTCGAAAAGCGTGTATCCTCTTAATCATTGACCTATTTAGTCTCGCTTCTTTAAGTCTCACGGTCCCTTTTATTGTGCCTAGTTGACGTTTGGTCTCTTTTTTATTTTAACTGATCTGACATCGTCACAAAGGAACAAAGGGACACTGAAGATGCTTTGCTCGGATACAGAGTTCTTTCTGCAGTCTGATAAATCAAAGGGTCCGGCAGGACTCCTCGGGGAGCGGTGAGGTCATAAAGGTAAAAAGTCTGACGGGAGGAAATGCTTTATGTCGACAGTTGTAGAAATGTCACTGTGGGAGCGTTGTGAAAATGAAACCGCGGATGGAGGATTGTTTAGCCTCAGCTGTGTGAGCGAGTTTACAGTTCACACATGTTGAACGATATTGTGCATCTGCAGCAACGTGGGATTCCTCTGTGATTCGGAGCCGATCGTAGCTTTTTCAAGCCTCGATGGAGAGGAAACGGTTAAAATCTGCCCATGAAGCGAGCGTTTGGTCCTGTGGACCTGCGCAGCCAGTCGACTGGAGCGGGACTGGCCCAGTGACTGAGCCGAGCTGGCCGGCTGCCAGGGGCGCCCCACGCTGCAGACAATACCCACCTGTGTTTCGCAGAGGAGGGGGTTGGTGTGAGAGCATGCGTGAGTGGCTGCGCACACGCACACACACACACACACGCACACGCACGCACACACACAGCTAGTTTGCACTGAATCGGGCCGAGTGTGGCTCCTCCTCCTCCTCCCTCCTGCTCTCCTTCCTCTCTCTCTCTCTCTCTCTCTCTCTCCAAATGTCTATCAACAGGCTCCAGCTCTTGTTTTGGCTCATTGTGTCGGACGCTGACGTTTGAAAGCCCGTAGATGAGGATTGAAACGCCGTGGAGTTAGAAAGGCACGGAGGTTCTATTGGTCACTCGTGCGTTCAAGAGGACGCCGCCTTCACCGGTGCCAGACCCCCTCAGTTTGGATCCCCGCGACCCCTCCGCAAACATGCCGGAGGCGAGAGGGGCGAGGGGGAGGGAGGTGAGGGGGTCCCTGGGGGTCTTTACTCTCTGGTTACTGCAAAGAGGCTGCCGCTGCCAGAGAGGGTCGCCATGGCAACAATATTTGATTCCTACAACAATGCCGGAGCACCACTCCCCCCCCCCCCCCGATCCGCCTCCTCCGAGCTACACATGCACACAGCCGCTCATTTACACTCACTTGCAGACGGGACCCCGCGTGATTGGACGATTACGTTGGGGATCACAACAGAGCGGTGGCAGTAGTTGATTTAAAAGAGGCCGACAATGCCCATGCCAATTAACAGCTAATTCTTGCGTAATTAAAATCCAGCCTGCAAATTAATTTAAACCTGATAATTAATATCATTATATAACAATTACTGGATATCATTATAAATTTAATCTAATAAATGCATTAACAAAAAATAAAGGGGGCTCTCATTGGTTTAAAAACCTGGATACCTCAGGCAGGAGTTCGGCGATCGTCAGGTCAGTGGATAAAATGCCAAAGATTCCAAATAGAGAGGCAGAAAAACCGAGAACACGTGTATATTCTCATCTGGACCTCATATACTGTAAATACATAAAACTGTGACTGAAGTATAATTCGACCGATGTGTAAAATTACCGATAACAACCAAGATCGCCTTTCAGAGACTATGAATATGACTAAGAAATAATGCAATATGTGCATATATATTTATTATGTTTTGATTTCTCGATTAAAGTTCTAGACATTTTGTTGCATTTGTGTTTCATAAATTATGCGATAAACCGTTATTGGACATTTATCACTCGTTAATATGGCTATCGCTGTTTTGCTGTTAAATTGTTGTAGAGAATCACTTTTTGTTTTTTTAAATCCACAAGGAATACGGTTGCACTTTTAAAAAAAAAAATCAATTTCGATAAAGGGCTATTTTTAGCATCTCTGTTGTGATGCTGATTGGAGTGTGAAGCCAGGTGCTCCATCACACACATACACACCAAGCCCTCGAACAGTAATAGCACACTGCTGCTAACATGTTATCCTGCATGAGATCAGAGTGAGAGTGAGAGAGTGAGAGTGAGAGCATCTGTGTTACAGTGGCGCTACGAGCTGAATGCACTGCAGCTCCACAAAACCCACATGCAAATACAGACAAAAACAAGCAAATTAAGAAAACACACGTGCCGCATATACACACACACACACACACACCACACACACACACACACACACACCACACACACACACACAACACAGCCGAATAGAGATGTGCCGCAAATAGTCGATAACGTTGTTGTGGCTAAGGAGGTAGAGGTTCATCTTCCGCCAACCAAAAGGTCGGTGGTTCGATCCCTGGCTCCTCCTGATGGCTGTTCTGACAGTGTATGGGTGGAAAAGCGTATGTAGGAGCATTTCCTTGTTGTCACGTTGTACTTTGTCAGTTTCCAAACCGCTGATGAAGCAGCGTTTTTTTTAAAGTCCAAGTCCCTTCCAGGTGTCCAAATGAATAAATTACATGACTAATAATTACTTGTATCAAGCCAGTGAGACGTCTCTCCCCCTTCTGAGCTCATGGAACATAATTACGATAATATTCTCTCTGAAAGATGGAAGGACGGCTAATTTGAAAGATTTGCCGCTGTGAAAATCAATGGGGGAAATCCTGAGAATGCACAGCGGAGAATGCTGCTGCCATATGCCCACCACACATCCTATGGTGTGCCCGGTGCCTAACTCCAGGGTGTGGGCAGGAAATGCCACATCGGCCTCCCAGCACAGCCGGCCCATTGGCTGAGCCCCCAGGGTGTGGACACATGGTCGCACACCGCCTCGTCCTCCTGTCTCGGGCCTTTGTCCTCCTGCTGACAGGACAAGCTGTACACGTCTGAGAACTCCTTTCATCACCTTCTGGGATTGATGTCCTTTTCTTTAATTGGCTTTTTTTTTTTTTGCTCGAATACGAAGATAAAATGACAGAAACTCAACACCGAGATGATGTCAGACATGAACATCACACACCTGTGGCTAACGTAGACGGTAAAAGTGGCCAAGAAGGCGATTATATAAATTGCAGCCAATTAGACGGACAGCTTGTTGCTTCTTACTACATGTTCAGACTGGAGCCAAAGGAGTATTACCTATATCTTGGCTATAGCTTGGATGGCCCTCGCTGGCCAAGCAGGGTCCCCTTAATATGATTAGGACGGATTATGGCGTTGTCTGCACATCAAAAGAGCCAAGACCAATTATCATCAATGCCTTTCAACACGAAGGCCGCTCCTCCTCCCTCCCCGCGAACGCAGACAGAGAGAAAAGGGGAGAAAACAGAGCCCGGGCGTCTTGTAACACTCCAGAAGCCCCACGCTAATGGATGGATTCATCATCCATTCAGGCCTTTCATGTACTGTATTAAGCAGCGATGGCGCACAGTTGCCAGCGCTTTGGCGACTCCCTGAAATAGATTGAGCGTCAGAGCTAATTATCGCAGTTCCAGAGGCGTGTACAAACAGGTTCGTGTGACAGAAAGCGTGGCGTGCTCCGAGGCAGTCGAAAGAGAGTGAAACGCTCCATGCCTCCAGGTGATGTTTGTCACTGTTTGTCTTTTTGGTTTTTTTCTATCACAGGTTTTCATTATTTTCTCTGCATGTTGGTGTAATAGAGTTTGTGTGCAGGGTAACGGCAGCGACGGTTAGCTTTGCACCGTTTTGCTTCGGTGCCCATTACCATAATCCCCCGTCGGAGCGGGTCTTCCATTACCCCTTTGTGCTGTCGCTGCTCATGACAGGAAACCAAATGGATGTGGATAAAAGTAGTCCCCGTGCCGCCACCCTCCCCATCTTACAACACTTACACACACATCCGCACATCTACTCACACACACACACACACACACACACACACACACTGCGTTGCCAAATTACTCTCATAGTTTCACTTTTCTCTTAAGTGCTGGAGTCTAAGCGCTTGAACAAAGGTGCCCCCTAGATCCCCACCACCCGTCGAAGGCGGAGTTGGAGTCAAACCAGAGTCCTGTCAGGAGTCAAACGAAGCCATTAAAATCCCCTTTTTTCCACTGCCCTGACATTCTCTCCTTTCTTTGTGTGCAGCATGGAGACCGGCCCGGCGAGGGCGGTGGGCAGGGGGTGTGTCTTGCCTACCCAATCAAACGTCGTGAATAAATTGCGAATGAAAAAATGGCACATAAGTCTATAGCCTGTCTTTAAATTTGCCCTCTGCCCAGTCGTCTCTTCTCGCTGTGTTCAGAAAGTGTCTCTCTGAGCATGACGACGATGCACAGACACCAACATTCACCTGGTTTTAGTGCCGTAAAGCGTCTTATAAATGCCCTCAGGTGTTGTACAACTATCAACAGTTGTTACGCAAATGCACACGTGTAGTTGTGTTGACATACAGTATGTATGGCTCTGCAGCGTAATGTGTGACGCAGCTGCCTTCATGAAAACTGAAAAGGCGGGCAGATTGTTAGAAACCTCTTTCCTGCTCTTTCCTGAATCATTTAAATTTGACTGCACGGTATCTTTGAACCCTGTGGGAGGTAAAGCACTCACAGTATGAAGAGTAAAACAAGAGTAAAACTTTATTTAACCAATGGATTCAAAATACTACAAAACGTTTTGATGTGAAAATGACAGCAGGAAAAAAAACAAGTGTCTTTGTTTAATAAATCCATGATGTGTTCAAAAAGCTGAATAGATAGGTAGGAAATTGTTGTCAACGGGAAATGACGAGTGATTGGAAACAAGTAATATAAGTCTCGGCCCATGAGAGCTGCGTATCGATGGACGAAGAGAATCATTAACGATCCATTGTAATGGATGGCTGGAGTAGAAAGGTGCACTGGGGCGCGTCAGTTGACTTCTCCTCAGCGTCGTCACTTCATTTCCTCCCTTGAACCGCTGCCCTTCTTCTTTGTGTCTACTCTTGTCTGACTAACCCAAAACCGGTGGCACAGCGGACGGAGCTGTTACCTGCCCGTGAAGATAATTATGCTCCTTGTTCTGAGCTAATTCCAATGGGCAGAGCGCTCCTCGTATCGCGCCACCACAGCTGGTCCCTGCATGTGCACCTCCAGCGCTGGGGTTTAATCGCAGCCATGAATTTCCATGAATTCACTTTGTGTGTGTGTGTGTGTGTGTGTGGATTTACGCCTGTATTGTGTTTATATACAGAAAACGTATGTATATTAAATGCTCGGGGTACACTAGTAAATCCATAGCAACCATGTCGGCACAACTGACATCACTGCGGGCGATTAGCAGGTGAACACTCAATCACAATCCCCACAAGCATGTAAACAAGGGCTGAAGTGGCCTCTGCGTCCTACATGCTAACACCGGGCCTCTTGGCCAACCTGCCTCCTGTAAGGGCAACATTAATAATTTAACCAAACACTCAGACGTGATGGAGCGGACACGGGAACCCGGTGAGAAGCACTCCGGTGGAGAGAGGCTATTAAATATGAAGACTATTTGTGGTGACTAATAGTATTTTTGTTTTCCTAGAGCTTAAAGTCTCACATACTGTAGCGTCGCTTCTCCCCGGCCTGCGACGACGGCAAATTGTTTGATCAGGGAAGATTAGGCTGGAAGTGACTGCAGCCCGGGTGTAAATTGACTCTCTCTGTTTGCAGTTGCCGTGTCGGCCACGTGCGTCCTTTAGCGGCGGATGAACTTTAGCCTAAATTTAACATCTCTGGAGTGAAGTGAATATCTTTAAGGCTGGTTTACAGTTTTATTTGTGCCAGTCGCCGTTGCTAATGGCTAATCTGCATCAGCGAAAACAAACATGTCCCAGCAGATGTGTTCTCAATTTAACCTCTGTCAGCCGCGCATATACTTACTCGTATGCACACCAGACACACACACCACACACACACTGACGACTAGGGACAGCGGCTACTTGTATATTTATACATTCATGGGGGTGATGCTGCATGCTCCATTAAAAAATACACACGCGCACACATTCACAGGGGCCTTATTCTTATGTCGGGGATTAGATGGGTTCAGGGCCAGAGTGTCCCTCTGGTCGCAGCTCCTACCTTGGTGTGGTGTGTGGTGTGCGCGTGTGCGTGTGTTCGGGGTGTGTGTGGGTGGGTGTGTGTGTCGGGGTGTGTGTGGGTGGGGTGTGCATGAAACCCTCATGGGGAAAGACTGCACTGCACACAAATCATTACTGCTCATCAGTTGCTGCCACTCAGCCGCTTATTTACTGAGCAGCTTGGTTTGGCTGAGGCGTGGATCTACAGACACACACACACACACACTTACAGAAACATACCTCGTTATACATCAGGATTGTGGGTAAAAGAAATTGTTTCTCAATGATTTGTTGTTGTGGGAGGGATGTGCTGTAGTCCACGAGCGCCGTGTGGGTCAATACCTGGATCCGAACACGCACACACAATCCATCATAACTTCAAAGTCTATTCTCGCCGAAGTTTTCCCAACAGATGTCAGCGTTGCAGATTTTTATCCGTGAGTCAACTGTCAAGGCGGCGTCAACATGACAGAAGTGTTGCTTCAGCGAATCGCGGGGGCCCCTGTCAGATACCTCTCGGGTGAATAATTTATGGCCGCTATACCACGTAAGCTATACATGAAGCATATTAAACACATAAGCCTCTTATCTTTTTTTATTTTTTTATGCCCCTTTGATGGAGGCCTCACTGATCAGATTGATAATGTGTCGGCCTGAAAGCAGATTCCAACGCCTCATTCGAGCCAATAGTGATGAAACTTCGCCCAAGTATTATCGGTAAAACGGTTTCAGAAGCGAGGACTGCTGCTGCTGCTGCTGCTGGTGGTGGTGGTGGTGGTGAGGGTGAGGGTGGATGACTTGAACCAGATTGGCCCTGGAAGAGGTTTCCACCCGCTGATGGGTCTATGACACACTGTAAACACTCGCGCACAAGCCGGTCATGCTTGGCGGCTGACTGTTTACACACCTTGGCTGAGAGATAAGAGGGAATTTCAGCTGCGCTCTGATCAAATCTGCCACAGGAGAAGTCTGTGTCAAGTGCTCGCGCTCTCTAGTTCCTGTGTTTTTATTGTGAGGGGGACAGATGGATGGGAGACGGAGAGGTGGAGGAGGAGGGGGGGGGTTGTCTCCCTTTGAGGGGCTGAATCTCTTGCTTTTGTGGTTGGTTATATGCACACGCACACTGGCACACATGCATGCGATCACATCACACAATGGCGCCAAGATGCAATTTGTCAGCGCACAGGAAATGGGATTCATCTATCTTGACTCGGCGACTGGAAGATGCAGCAGAAATTGCACAGATAGAACTGGGCTGTCAGCTGCCAAGTTGATTCTGATAATGTGCTTTACTCGCTCCAGACAAATGAGCCGACGCCATAGAAACAATTAATGTCTTTCTGTTATTTGCGTTCCGACGTCCTCATGTAGGCCCACGCAGGGACAACGTTTTACATTACAGTGTAAATGCCTGCAGCTTTACTTGGCTTAACCAGTGCCTACGTCCTAAATAATCATATCAATCAATATTTACAACTAGGGGACATTTCTCAGCTCAACTCAAATATTGCTTTTACCTTTTTTTAATGTCTTCAACCAGCTGATTTATAGGTTGTTTGATAAAATACGAGCCTTTCGCCTACGTCTCCGTATCTGAGTTTATGTTAGCCGATATGCAAAGATAAGAAAACTTTGAATTTACAGAATAAACAAAGCAGAAAGCGTGCACATTTGTTCATGTTCCATATATTCTGTTTTCTTTTTATTCATAAATATTCAAGTTTATGGTCAAACTCTAAAATCGTAGGAATTGTCGCCATTTCCCCCCCCCCCCCCCCCCCCAAAATATATACATCCATATTAGGATGTGTTTCCTGCCTGATATACGTCCCCACAAATCCATCTAACTCCGCCGTTCATAAGCATTTTGTCTGTAAATGCATAAAGAATGAAAACGCAGCCTTTATTGTATCTGGTGATATTGTTACAAAACTGATTGGGCGGTGAATAATACTCCCCGGGATCCAGTCGCTCCTTCCTTTTGTTGCTGCTGCGACACGAGGCTTCTTTTCCTGCCATAGGAATAAATGTGTTGATTATCCTTTCCCTCCTCTCTTTGACATGCTCACACCAGCACACTGAGTGACGTTCACCTCCGTCCTGCTGGATTTTCCCTTTTTTTTTCTCATGCCTTGACTGCACAAGGAAGAAAAAAAAAAAAGCCATTACTCTGCCTTGTTGCCACATCACTGCGCCTCCTCCTCACCTGCAATATGATCCACATAAGCATCTGCAGCAGCCCGGGCGCCGAGCGCTGTCCGAGCCGACAGCACTGAGAGCAGAGATAAGCCCGCTCCATAATGAGGGTTCAGTCTCTGCTGGGCAGGGAGAAGAAAGAAAGGGCCTTATGTGAATATCAACACAGGTCACATGAATGTATTAATGTCAAACCCAGTGTCTGTGACCAAGAAGGCTGGTTCTGTTTGGATGTGTGGGGGTGCGATGTGTTTGTAATGGCTCATATTTATGATATACTTCCTCTCTCTTTCATACCACCATGCCACATTGTTCTCCGAGCGGCTTTTGTTGTAGTTGCACCCTGAGCGACTGGCACAGGTCTCCCAATCGGTGGTGGAGCGCGGAGAAAGAGAAGAGCTGGTTGCAGTGGAACAAAGGTGCAAACAAAGACGCGTAATGGTTGAACACGAGCTGTGTAAAAAAAAAAAAACGAATGCATGGAAAGCAAGACCTGCCAAATGTACGGTATTTTGACGACGGTAGCAGAATATAACAAGAGAGGGTCTTAAAAGAATGAGACAGAAAGAAGGATCCACAGATCAGCACAAATGGCTCCCTGCAAATCATTCTGCCCTTGACTCAGACTCTGTCAGCTTAACCTGACTTTTACACACCAGTTACCTCAGCACCATCGGGCAGAAAAGGCCTTTAGCTCATTTCCAAACACATTTCAAATATTGGTACAGGATCTGCTCAGCTCTCTCTGTGTGTGTGTGTGTGTGTGTGTGTGTGTGTGTGTGTGTGTGTGTGTGTGTGTGTGTGTGTGTGTGTGTGTGTGTGTGTGTGTGTGTGTGTGTGTGTGTGTGTGTGTGTGTGTGTGTGTGTGTGTGTGTGGATAGAGACCAGGTTAAATCTCTTTCTTCTGCCCTTCATCCATTAGAAAATCCTCCTTCCTCCACATCAGATTGTGTTATGCTCTGGAAACGCTGTGGCGTTCGCACTACTTTGTATTTTCCGAGCCCCTAAAACGGAGACATTTGGAATCACTGTTAGCGTGGACGGCCAGAACAGAGATGTTTGGGGACGATGACACAATCCCCCGCGTCCTGATTGGTTCTTATCAGTCACGACTCGACTACAGGCTCATAAAAAGCAAAACGCCATTTTTTCTTTGTCAGTAGTATTTTGTGTAACTAAGCAACCACCTGCAGAGGAAACAGTTCCTGTTTACACCGGCATGCAAGTGCTCGGTGTACGCAAACGGTCCCGTGGTATTTGCATTATGTACACACTGTGTGTAACACAATATAAAATGTTGGATGTATAAACATAACAAAACAACGTAAACAATATAAACTATGGATGAGTACAGAGCTTATATATTATATACATATCGAAACACGTCGAAAACATATTGGTGTGGATGTAGCCTAAATATTGTGGACTCGCAGGGGAAGCGATGCTCAAATACAGTTCTTCAATCCAGGAAAAAAAAGCTGCTTTCATGTCTTCAAAGGACGCTTGACAGTCTTGTGCACTACAGTAGTAACATCTGACAGTTCTCCCTTTATGCCTCACACAGCCTCTTCCTTTTCTTATCCCACTCCGCCCCGGGTGCAAACACCTAACCCCTGTAACCCCTTTAACTCACTGCGCTGACTTCAGATTCCATTCCCTCCTGAGCCCCTGCTTCTGCAAGTATTGCCCTGGATGCTTATGTGTGCGGTTACTGTAAGTTTTCCTTTTTTGGAAGGGGGGTAACATCCGGTTCCAACTAAAACAGTAATTGAGTCTCTCTCCTCTCGGTGTTGGATTGAAGGCTTTGATCTCTCCCGTGCGCCAGTGTTAAATGGTTTCCTCCAAATCGCTGTGAACACGCAGCGACTGGCTGCTCTTTTATCAGCAGCCCGCTAACAGCTCCTCCTCGCCAGCCACTTTGAAGCCACAAACAACTCACTCTGAAAGGAATATATGCGCGTATACTTGTGCGTTTTCCTTAGTAGCCGTGGCGTCCAAGATTAAAGGCTGTTTGGTGGGATTATTGTGCAGAATGCACAGAGAGAAACTGTTACAGAGTAATTTGTGAGGGAGAGGATGCAAACCGGAGGCAGTGTCAAGACTGTGGGGATTTCTCCGAGGAAATAATCATATCCTTTAAGTTTATATGACAGTAATTGTCCAGTGTAATAGTCTGTAAATGCTCACTGGGAATTTAAAAGGGGGGAGACTGTGACTCAGCATCCTTGTTGCAATTTGCATGCTGATGCTTATCTTAACAAGGGGAGAGATTGAGATAGTTTGAAATGTTTTTGTCTCCGGGGCTGGTAATTGGCATCAAGCTTATCAGAGACAGATTGGCCACACTTTACCAATCTGTGTGGGAAGTTGTTCTGTACACAACCCCCCCCCCCCCCCCCACCAAAAAAAACTGCACAATGACAAAATGACAGCAGTCAAGGACAAAATAGCCAAAGACCCAGACTTTGAAATCCGATGCTGATAAATTGCTGGGTGTTTGACTTTGCGAGGCATACTGGATTATATTGATCCCCCCCCCCCCACCCCTCCTTTTCTGTGTGTATGTGTTTGTGTGACTGAGTGTGATAGCAAAAAAAAAAAAAGAGAATGCAATATTGTGTTTCATTAAAAAATCTATAGAATATCTCATTACAGCCACATGATTTTCTTTGCTATCAGGGTTAGTTGGAACGGGGTGGAGCTGCTGGGTGGCATGATAAATGGGCTTTCCTGTCTCGGATGACTATCTCGTATTTTTGTTGTTCGAGGAGAAAGGAGGAATTCGGCTCAATCTGCCCGACTACACTTCCCCGGCCATGTTCGCCAACTGCTCGCTGATTTTACGACCACGGCAGATAACTCGTTGTCTGCGTGGCAGAGCTAATCGAAAAAACTTCTAAATCACAAGATCTAGAGCGGATCTGGGCATTTGTTCCATAAGTTAGCGACATGGGTTTTATTGCTGTGTGATATGGATATCTCGGATACTAAATCTGTCTTTGCCTCCGCCACCCAGAGCGGCTCTCTCTCACCAGGCCATATTTTGAAATGACTCCCACCTTCTGCTTGGATTTGTGAAGTGTTGTAACGTCTAGCAGATCAAAAGGAGACGCGTTTCCTTCTTCATCATCTTTAGTGACTTCAGCCCAAAAGTTCAAGCTGCTTGAGTAGCAATGCGTGTTGGTTTTTTTTCTCCGGCAGCATTATAAGTGTGCAATTTGTCTCAGCGCCTTCGCTTGAAATTCATCTTAAAGAGCATTTTTTACTCAAAGACAGCAGCTGCGGGCATCTACCAGCATTTTTCTTTTTTTTTTGGCAGACATTCTCCAACAATCCAGAAAAGGTTAGCCCAATTTTCCGATCCTGACATTAAGTGATGCTTTTGACCTTTAGTCTGACTGTTCTGCGGGTACCCAGGAAACATGCTGTTCCTCGCTGCTTTGCCTTCCAATTATGCTCCGCGAGACGTTGTTTTTGACGTCCTCTCGCACTTCACCCTCGCACCGTCTCTTAACCAGCTCTCCCAGCGTGCCCGTCTGCGCCGCTGTCGTCTCCGAGGGCCAATCCTTCATCGCCGGCCCATGGGGAGGATGATAAGAAGGGGAATTTGAGCCTCAATCAGTGCTGGCTAATTATCCCAACCAGGGGAGGTGAGAGAGGTCCCCCCCCCCTTGTCTACCCAATCCCTCCTGGATCTCTGTCTTCCTTTCAAACACTTTGCTCTGTTGGAGTTCCGTCCTGTATCAAGTGTTGTTTTTCCGTTTCTTGATGTGTCTATGTATTTCTGAAACATATCGGTGGGCCTCACTTTGTTTATTTACTAATTTAGTGCTTTTACTTTTACGTATTTATGTTTCTTACTTTTCTAAGTGGATTTAGAATTTGGAAACATGATAGTTTATTCAGTTTTTCCACCGTGTTTGGATAGATGATCATTTTTCCATGCATGTCTCACATCACTGCAGTTTTAATGATATGTTTAAGCAGGGACAGAACCCTACTTTAGCCCAATTACTGTCATTGGGATCAAGTTTAATTAAGAGCAGTTTTAAAGTCGCTAATGTCCTTATTAAGAATGCCGTTTGATTACACCCTCTTCACATGCACAGGCATAGGAATACAAGTATGCATATTTCAGAAACAAGCGTAATTGTAATAAACATTGATGAAAAATGAATGCTACACTAATGAGTGCAAAGCATGAATCACTTAGCATCGGGGGGCCATTTCCCCGACTTTGCAGAGGAGCCGTTTGTCCGCTCACCATTCAGCATGCTCTTTAAAACTGCAACCAGAGACACAGGAAAAGGAATCTCTGAGTTTGACTGACGAAGCCTAAGCAAGAAAAACAAGAACAGTCACTGTAATTGGAATCCCCCGGCATGGTTTGGTGGCTTTTGACCAATTAAAATACATAAAAAAATATTTTGGCAAGAATTTAAAGGGCACTGTGGTTTTTTTTTTTGGAGGCTAAGGCCGGTGATGTTGGAGCTTTTGTCTTATTTGGTCTGGTGATTCAACCAACACTTTACAATGCTGAAACCTACCAATTTACTTGATCATTGTGTAGTCCATGAAATCCATGACACGTTAACAAAAGGTCGCACATTTTCAGAATTGCCGTCGGATTGCGTGGTTTTGTCCGAACAAAGGTTAAAAATAGAAGAGCAATGCAGACGTTAAGCTAAGACAATGGTGACAGCGCGTGGCATCTGTGAGGCGTCTTCTTGAGCCTCTCGCTGCAGAACAGGAAATGTGGGTCAGTGCGTGTGTGGTTATTGGGAAAGAGGGATTAGGTGCTCATTAATTACTCTCGTATTGCTTGTGACCATTCCGAAATAAGGGGCAGGAACTCGCACGCAAACACGGAATGAGAATAAGAATCGCTCTGTCAGATTCTGCACATTGGACGGGTCTTTTCAAATGTAATACTTTGCCGGACACTTGCACTCAAAGCTTTTGCTAATCCTATAAACCAGCCAATCATTTGGGTTGGATCCATTTCTTCGTTTTCTGACTGTATTCAGTACGTCCAAAGCGTGGGGTTGTTGTCGTAGTGACCCGGCCCTGCCTGTGACCCTGTCATGTTTTCTCCGGGCCTCCAGAGTTTTAACAATGGCAGAGAGGATGACAGAGAACTGCCAGCTGGAAAAAAAATTGGATCCTTTCCTCTTTTAATCTGCCAGTTGAGTGGGTGCCAGTGCAGGACAGCCAGTGTGCGCTAGGCGCCCCAATCATTTTGTCTATCCCTTTATGGCTTGGCCTCAACCCTTCTTCTCATCAGCTGCTGCGGGCGAACACTGAGAATACCAGAAATTGGTGGGTTGTGGTCTCCGTTATCACAGCCACCCCCCCCCCCCCCCCCCTTCAGGCATGCCCGGCATTGTTCCTGGATTTAGCTCTTATGAGAATACTTGGAGTGGCCAACACCAACTCTGACACATTTCTGTAGATTGGAAAAGGAGCGAAAAAGCTCTGAATTCCTGTCACTCAGCTGCTCCTTTGCTTCAGTTTGTCCTTGTGGTTACTTCAGTGTTTGTCCTCCAGTCAGGTCTTTTTTCTCCGGTGTGCGAACCTCCAAGAATCCGTCTTAAGAGATAAACGTCTTTCTAACGGGTGAAAACATTCATCTATCTTAATGAAACTGGGCCCTTCTGCTTTTCTCTGCTCTTGTATGGTAATGAAATTGTTGTCTCCACTCAAATCTTCACTGCTTTGATTGATTTCAAGTCAAGTTTCCAAATGTCAATTTTAAGAAAATGAAAGGAAGTGAGCTACTTGCCTTAACTTGCAAGCACTCCATAATCGAATCCTTCAAGGGACATTTGTACTTGTCCTTTGATTAAAAAAAGGGGACAATTTTCCTTTTTTCCCCAGATACATGCCTCAAATAAAGCAAGTCTGCCGCAGCCCACCAGACACCTAGTCCCTCCACATTTGGTCTCAAGATAATTGTTATTTCCCTGAGGTGTTTCTTTTGTGACAGATGGGTTTTAGAAGGGAGTTTGTAGAGATGGGAGGTGGATGAAGCAGTCTGCAGAGGAGGAGGGAATTGAGGTATAAAGATGAAGGAGAAGAGGGGGGGGGGGGGGGGGAGACGTGTGGGAGGGAAGCAGAAACAACCGTTTCCATTAGTGTCATTAAAACAACCCTGTGGAAGGACAAACAGCAGAGGGATGGAAGGAACAGTGAAGGCAGCAGCTCGGTGAATTAAGTTCCGAGCTTCATTACAAGGAGCCGTCCCCCGCCTCTATTTTTACCTGTGTGAAAGGTTTCAATTTAACCTCGATGTGCTCTTAATGATTTTGTACTCTCGGCTTATTGTTTCCACATAAAGGCCACAAAGCTCCGGAATCCAGGGATACATCGCAGAGGGTGGAAGTCATATTCCTATCTGCGCAACAGCAATAATTGATTTCCATGTCACTCTTTTTAGAGCGTGATTACCATGGTGCGGTGGTTGTGAATGCCTATCGAGTGTGTTTACTTTTCAGCATGTCCAGGATGTCCAAGCCACAGAAGGGCCTCTGTTGCTGGAAAGTGATTGGCTTTGAGAGAGGTCTGCTCTGTCTCAAGAGCAGCTCAATAAAGAGGGTAGTCAATATGGCTGCCCTCAGATGGTGAGTCAGTGAAGGGAGGAGGCTTCCTGCTGAGGCAAGGGTAGAATAGGAGAGAACAGGGGGTCTTTGTGTGGAGAGCAGGCTCCCACTCACTCTTCTTTACTGCCTGTTCTGGGGTGTTACACCTAACATTAGCAGCTTTTACACAGCCTGCTGTAAGCAGGAATGTTGGGGGGTATATTCCCAGAGCCAGATCGAGGAGATCTGGCATGGCAGGACAGACAATACTGTTGTGCTACATGTTCTATGAAACTATGGCATGCTACCTAAACTCGCTCACTGGGGCAGCATTATGCCGGCTTTGTTTGATTCAGGGTAAACACGCAAAGCTGCCATAATGACAGGTATTCCTAACAAATGAAATACCTGGATCTCTGTTCTCTGGGAGTATTTCTACTGCAGGAATCGTAGCCTGTAGACGTGCTGGTTCTGAAGCCGGCAATGATCCTTGTCAGCAAAGTGAATTTACTGGCTGCTCTGGACTTGGCACGATTGATACGTCTGCTTTTCACGGTTTCCCAAACCCCCAAGCAAAGGGATCTTGGCGTTGTGGCCTACAGCCCGTGAACAAATTAGCTGAATTTTCACACACCTCACCTTGACAGTAAGCCCTGTAACGTATGGAACTTGCTTTTAGCAGTGGATCAAGGTGGAAAAACCCAGCACTAGCTCCATGTCTCTATTCCCTCTCTCATCTGAGAGAGCGAGGGAGCAACTGGGAGCGAGCGAGCACAGCAGCACATCAGCACATCAGGGCACCACCTTAAACTGGGCTCCCAAACCTTGTATGACTGCTGAGCAAAGTGGATTTGGGACAGAAGTAACAGCCCATACTTATCAAGCAGACAACCTCATTTTCTAGCCCCTTGCTCTCCGCTCTCTCGTTGCCCGGTGTGGAGGTTCCTATTTTTCAAAGACAAACGGGGGGGGCCCCCACACTGCGGGGCCTGAATGGATTAGACTTCCCCTTCGCTGTAATGTGGTTTCTGACACCTCCTTCCTTCTTTAACTCCGCAGCGGTGTTGTTAAAAGCCTGCAGTGTTTCAGCGCTAATGAATTCTGGCATGGGGATTTGTGTGTTCACCATTTGAGATTACAAGAAACTTTTAAAGGGAAATTAATTTGACTCTGTGGTGCTTAGTGTAACTTCAGAATTGTTGAAGAGTCAATCTAATCGTCTCCTGTTCACGACGTCCTGCTCCAGATATTCCCCGTGCCCTCTGATGATGTATGAGAACATGTGCACCGTTAGAATCCATCTTGACGACACAGCTCGTTCTGAAGTTAGTTCACTGGCTACTTTTTCCAGGGCTGCGATTCTCAACGTTTAGTTGTCAAAAGTAAACTCTTCCTTAGCTTTGACATAAAAGTTTAAGCTTGTCGATCGTTGTTGCCTCCTCTAAAAGAAGTTATGCTTTAAAGGAGACATATTGTGTTTTTTTCAGTTTCTCTTTCCTCTCGTGTGTAATATAGTTTTTTTTTTTTTGTATTCAAAACTGAAGTAGTCCATGCTAGGACAAGCCCTCCCCCCCCCCCCCCCCCCCCCCCCACAGAATACACTGCTCCTTAAGCTAATGAAGCCTCTCGTCAATAGTCCGATACTCCAGCTTCATTGTGATATAACATTTGCATAATGCAGCTTAGTGGCTAGTCTGTCACGCCCCCCTAACAAAACCAGGTAAAGCAAGTCCACGTTTCCCCCACATGCTGAAGGCTGTTGATCAGAGTGGGTCCACAGGCCGATCAGAACTCTGGGCTCAAAGAGACGGAAGCGGAAACCCAACGACTGAAGGCTGAGGCTGAAAAGAGGAGCTTTTGAGGAGTTTGAGGAAAGTGACGCGTTTTTCTGAATGTAAACTTTTTTCAAGGAATAACACGAACTCAAATATCAGCAGAATGTGTCACCTTTAAATGTCTCCTTCAGATGCAGTCGATAAGGATCCTCGTTTCCTGCTGAGATTTTAATCTTATCTCGCTCCCGCTTTGCCTTTGCTCATTATCTTCCTCACACCCTTTCGTGACAAACAGTTGGTCTGTTAATTTTTTCAGTATTAACTGCAGACACTGACTTTATGAGCGACAACTTCAGCTCCTTCTTACCTTGTTAAAAGTTCATAAGCCTTTATCCGTCTTTGTTGTTTCTCTGAAATTGAGCTAATGAACAATACATTTAGGTTAAAAACATGTTTTTCTGTCTTTCTGTCATTATACCTTATTATCTCACCCTTATATGAGCCAGTTTCAAAGAAATTAAATTAGCATTTATTTGACTGAATTCTTCATAAAAAAGGATCTTGCACATTCTTAGACGTTGCGACAAGGTTTACATCAATTTATATTGTGAAGCTTTTTATCACTGCTGGTTTCTCTAAATGCAACAAAAGTGAAAATACTTTATTTTTGTAAGTAATGTGGACATTTGGGTTCGCTGGTGTTGCTTTTCATCAACACATCTTTTGTCTGCACGTAGTGATCACACCTTGCCGTATTGTCCTACTTTACCTTATCCTTGCCATCTTGGAGTTTGGACTTTGTAGTCGAGGAAGTTGTATCATTGTTTTGCTGTCATGTCTGTTGGCCTGTGTGTTTTACCCGTCTGCAGTTTGATCGGTGGTATCGATAGTTTTGGTTCCAGATGGAGATAATGTGGATGTTGTGAAAAAGTAAACGAGTTTTAGAACAAGCCGTCCCCTCCGCCATCAGCCCCTCGCCCATTCCGTATCCCCTGCCCTGCTCTCCTCTCAGTGGACGTTATATGTGCAACTGAAAGCAGATGGTTCGCCATTTTGTCAGACAGCCGCGTTGAAGCTAAGCCCCCCCCCTACCGCTCCCGACAACTGGGATATAAAAAAAAAAAAAAAGCTGCTAAAGACGGCAGTTTGGGCTTTGATTGGATGCCGCAGGACCTTCAAGCCCATTCAGAGTTGTCCTTAGACAGAGAGCGGGCGGGAGATGGGCTTTTTTAACTGGAGAAGGGGTTCAGACTCGGGCCTGGAAGCGCTGCCCAGCCCACACACCCACTGTTTCACCAGCGAGAAAGCAAAGATGATTAAGCATGCCATGGTGCCTCTGGTCTGCAGGAGTGACGAATTCCCCCCACTGCTACTCCACTCTGGTCTCTCTCCATCTGTCATGTGCACCATCAGTAAAATACATTTTGCTAGTTTTGTCACATTCGGTATGCAGTATGCGCGCCGGGGCTGAATTTCTGGATTTCCTGAAATCAGCTGCTTACCTCAGTCTTATTTAAAACCACCCACTCACTGCTACGAGCTACTCACTGCTCGGTCAGAGTTATAAAACGTGTGGTGCTGGGTTCGGATGGTATGTTTTATTGCTCATTGCTGTTTATTCACTTGAGTCTCACGTCCACTTCTGCCTGAAGGGGTATTTAAAATAAGATATTACATGTTTGAGCACTTGTGCGTCAGCAGATCTAATAAATAATAAATGTATTTGCTTACATTGAGAGATGTGCCGCTCGCAATTCTCTCGGCCTGTTCTGATGTTTATTTTTTCATTCATGTCAGAGGACTAACCTGCAGAATCAGATTTTCTGTCTCTCCAAGAAACATGATTGACAGGAACCATGAACTTTTTAAAAACAAACAACTTTTAAATACATTTTTTGCAGAAGGGGGAGCTCAGAATAAAAACGTTCTCGAACTGAGCTTCTTTAATAAAATAAAATAAAATCCTCTAACCTCTTTCCTTGATGACAGAAAACCATCCGCATTAATTCCATGATTTAGCTCGTAATGGATTTGGTCTTTTCATTGCTGATGAAAGATAAAACGAGATATGAGGCCAAACCCCAGCTCTGACCATTGAGACTGAATGGGGGCACTTATCCTTCTTTTTCTATTCTATTCTTCTCCATCAGGGAATAAGTGTAGAGACAATTGCACAACTTGTATTGTCTTGCATTCATTCCCTACTGTGAAAGTGGAAAATATGTATTAAACTCCGTCTCGTTCTGCAGTGTTTCTCCTGTAATAGTTTTTTCCTTTCAAGAGAACTTGGTGCACAGAGGACAGGCAGCCATGTTGCCAGAATTATGGGCCGTGCATTACATAGCTTCTCTCTTTGGATCTCACACTAGGGACTTGGAGCCGTGAGGTGGAGAAATTACCTCCCAGTAGTTAAATAGCTGAACCATTGACATAGCATCTTCCTCTCTCCCCTTCTGTCTTGTTTCCTCTCTTTCGATCCCTTTCTGCTCTCGCTCTCCCCTGGAGACGTGACATTTTCTTGGAAGAGAGCAGGCATATTTTAAACTGCATTTAACATTCAGCCTCTTATTTCACTCCATTCGCTGCATTATTAAAATACCTTCACACCCCCTTAATTATTTTTTTCCAGCTCTCCCTTTCCCTGCAGAACTGATAATTGGTGTTATTTATCTAAACAATACCACAGTGCGACTCTTAGGGTGGGAGCGCTTGAATAATGGATGAGGACAAATACGAAGCAATTGCACTTACTCTGGCGGTGGCACTATCCCTGTCAATGCACCGCTACCGTTTATGCTTGCGGAAAAAGGAAATGGCAACCGCGTTCCACGGCGTTCACTCCATCGCCGCTCTCGCTACTTATAATAAAGCGAGACGTGATATGAACTTGCCAGGGAAGCTAGACTGGGTTAAATATGTCAGTTCCTCTTGTCTAATTCCAGCAGGGTTTGTGGTTTCCATAATGAAAAGCCTCTCGGAGACGCAGGGATCGGCGGAGGCACAGTGGCTGAAAAGATAGAATGAACAAAAAGGACGTTTTGCTTAGGGGACATTTCAGTGTATTCCGAGTTTGGGGCACTCGGTGTCCTGTAGTGTTCTTTCAATTCAGCCAGCAGCACGTTTTGTGAGAGAGTTTTAGAATGTGCCATTGACGTTCATGACATCTCAGGAGATGTGACTTCACGGTCCCACGTGTTGCAGCTGAATCAAAAATAACCTTCAGTCGTGCGGGGAAGGAAAGTGTGATGGGCAGCATTCTTGAATCCTCCACTGTAGAATAAAGGCAAATACCACATTTTTATATTTGTATTCTTCGGTTTGAGCAGCAACACACACACTTGCCTCGGTGTGATGCATCACATCATATCGTGATTAAGCTCTTAACATTCCAGAATGTGCAGCAAGCATCAGACACACACTCAAGAGTTGAATTCCACTGATGCGTAGTAGACACGCTGGTATTTCAAGTAGATGAATGATATCAACATTGGCATCAGCTGCTGTGAACATGGAATAAACGAGTTGTTTGACATTGACACGATTTCTATTTGATGTATTCCTCCCGGCTGCTCGGGTCCAAGTCCTGTCACACAAGTGTCTCATCTCCGCCCTCTCCTCTGTTGTCCCCCAGGTTCAGCAGCGCAGCCCTTCTCCCCCTTCTGGTTCACAGTGGAGCCCCAGGACACGCTGGCCATCCGGGGCAACTCGGCGATGCTCAACTGCACGGCCCACAGCGACGCGGCCACGCCCACGCGCATCGAATGGAAGAAAGACGGCACCTTCATGAGCCTGGTATCGGACGAGCGGCGGCACATCCTCCCCGACGGCGTCCTGTTCTTCAACCACGTGGTCCACTCCAAGCACAACAAGCCCGATGAGGGAACCTACCAGTGCGTCGCCACCATCGACAGCCTGGGGTCCATCTCCAGCCGCACGGCGCGCCTCGCTGTAGCAGGTACGTTCTGCTGGACTCATCGCCTTCATTTGACCATATTCTGTACTATAAATGCGTGGCAACTTGTTTTGGGAGTTACACATGAGTTTAAATGAGTTCTGCACGTACACTAGCGAAGGCATCGTACACCTACCGAGGTGTTTTGCCGGGTGAAGGCTAATGAGTTGTCTCTCAAGGACCATGTGGATGTGTACAGTGTGTGGCTGATAAGTGAAAGCAACCCTGTGAGATAGCTAGTGACCTCACCAAGCTCCCCATTAGCTCCTCTCAGCTCTCAACCTTTATCGGGCCCATTGAGCCACACTAATTGAATCCACCCGCGTGGATGTGTGTAAAAGAAGGTCACAGTATGAGTGGAAAATAAAAAGTGGTATTTAAAATGCACGAGTGCCACATGGATTAGACAAACATCCTCAAAGAAACAACTCCACATCTTTCCGCCAGTCTTTTCCGCTTCTTCTTTTCCTTACATTGATCTCTGAAAGTACGTTTGTGCCGTATATAATTATTTCCTTCTTTGATTTCCATTTCTCTGAGGTGTTTTCTTCTTCATGGCAATGCTGCAAAAGCACTCCCACATAAGATCTGGAGGGTTTTTTTTTAGTTGCTTTCCCGATTTCAGTGATTGTTTTTGGCCACACTTCAGAGCCACATCCCCAAATGTGAGAGAGTTGTTGAGTTTATGATCAAGTGGCACTATTGCTTAGCGGAGTGCTGCACGACAGACTGAAGTTTTGCGAGATTCCCCCATTGGCTTTTGCTCTTTCAAAATAAATCTGTGAATCACTTTCTATCGTCGGTGCCTTTCAGTGACTTTAGTGACAAATTAGCGACGTCTTGGACAGACATAAGCTATTTTAGATGGAAATAAGTTATGGAAATAAATAAAGATGGACAATGTGTCTCCGCCTTCTCTCAATGAACAAAAACGAAGCCAAATCATTTTGTCAGGTGCCGCCCTCTTCCTCCTTCTGAAGTCTTTTTAGGGATCTGCCACGTCTTCTGCTTCATTAAACATGTCTGTGGTTGTGTCTCGTGACCAAGAGACACACTTCACCTTCTTATTCTCTGGTTTGTGATTGGCTGGGAGGCAGAGCAAGTGTTTGTCAGCTTGACGGAAGCTGAACAGTGACAAAGCTTCTTTCACACATGTACTGAAAGAAGCTTTTAACGTCCCCTTTTAGTTGTATGTATTTAATCAGTAAAATTGACCCAATGTGCTGTCAGATAAAGGTCGATGATGTTTCTGAGCATGTTGAGGTTCAACAGACTTCAGCTACTTCCTCGGCTTTGCACACTGACCACACACAGTCCAGCCATTTACCAGATTTGTGCTCGTCGTGTTTGTCCTTGACTCGTTCAGCCATTTGTTCGGTCTCCTCTATACATCCTTCCCGGAGCCTGAATGTGTTGCCCTGCTGGATAAATGCTTGTAAACGGGTCTGCGTCTTTTTTCTCCTTCTTTTTAAATGACTAGTCCTACAGTGTGACCTTGTTCAGTTTGGGAACAGCTAGTGATGTGGGATTATTTGGTGTTTGGAGTCGAGTTCCTGCCCTGAAATTCAATTTGCAGCCGGAGGAGTCGCAGAATGCATTTACTGTGTGTGCGCTTTTCCGCTCAACGGTGCTCTCATGGATTTTGAGATGCGAGAGAGAGGGAGAGAGAGAGAGGGAGAGAGAGAGAGGCCTCTTGTTGACAATGGGATAGTGCAGCGTAAGCCTCTCGGATACCTCGGAGTGTCTGTGTGAAGTTACACTGTCAGGCTGTGATTCAGTTTGTTTTCGTGGGCTTCTGAGTTACACAACACCGAGGACGATGCACGGCCATTGGAGAGATAGTGAACGTTTTGCCTTCGCCACTCAGAGGCTCAATTGGTGTGACTGCACGTGTGTAAAAGGATTCCTTCAGTTTAGGAACTTTGAATTGAAGGCAGCGTATTTACTTGTTTCCTTGCTTCACCTGCAGTAACTACTAAAGGTGCGACTGATAACAAAGCTCAATGCTTTGGATCAAACCATAGTTTTCAGGCTAGGATCCTTTTTTTGGGGGATAAGCAGTATCGCAATGAACCAAAACCACATTTTCAGCTTTTACACAAATTGTCGTCGAAGCTTGTTCTTACTCCGCCCGACCTCAGTGCTCAGTCACGCAAACTGGAGAATCACAGGTCTGGAGTTTCGCTGTGTAATGTGTTTGTGCATGAATGAGCAGACGCAGGGGTGCTTGCACATGTGTTCACCTTTTAAGTCTGTTCAACGACAGCCGGGCAGTCGACTACATGTCCTGCGCTTCATCAATATCCGTCACCGCGGCTGCATCGACGTGTAATGCAGACGGGACTTGTTTATGGTTGCTCTGCCGAGTGGGATCTACCTGGGTCGACCATGATGGGATGTGAGATTCAATCAATTTCTACTTGAAGAGCGGAGCAGGTGAAATCTGTCATCTATTAAAGGAGCGCACACACGCACACGCACACACACACACACACACACACACACACACAGACACACACGCACTTTTCTCATGGAAATTCATAGACGTAAAAGCTTCAACCATTATGCATCTATTTAAGCACAAATGTTGGACACATTAAGCTATTGCATTTATGTTTGCACACACAGACGCACACAACCACTGATGTATCTCCAGCTGGCTGGCAGGTGGCCAGTAAACAGGTTAATTGCGGTGTAGACAGAGCAGGCCATTAGGCCGCCATCAGACCCGGGAGCGATGGCGGAGTGGGCGTGACCTCTCAGACGAAATGATGGAATGAGTCACGGGTGGCTGGCGTGGCAGGGAGCTCATCTGACAAATACCGAGGTAATATCAGGGATTGATTGCTCTGAGACGTGCGGCTCATTGTTCTCAAGGAAACACCTCCGCTTGCACACATCTCCACCGTCACCGGGAAGCGTCGCGGCAGTTCCCTCTCCAGCTTCACCTCCGTGTCTCACCAGGCTCCTGCTCCCTCTAACTTTCTTTGTCGTTCTTCACATATAAGCACAACATGTGTAAGAGTGTAAGATGTCATAGGGATCAGGTAAACGTTTTCATTGTGAGGATACAGAAGTACTTTTTTGTATTCGAGGCTTCGGCTCAAGAGGCAGAGTTGAGTTTCCTTTGGCGATACACTGAACTCCAAATTGCCCCTGACGGCTGTTCTGTCAGTGTGAGTGATGTGCGATCGAAGCGCTGTGTGAATGGATGAATGTGACTTGGATGGTAAAGCACTTTAAGCCATAAAAACACGATTCAGGGAGCATGAGGATCCATGAAAACACCAACTCGTATGTTTTATTATTATTCTGTTACTTGGTGTCACACTAAGATATGTAGGATATATAGTTCAGTACTATTATGTAAGAAAGATCCCATGTCACTACATCGGGTTTAATGGGAATCACTTCATAAGATGTGAATATTCGTATCGTTCCGGCCGTTTATGCTTTTTTTCTTACAGGAGAGAATAGACAGAATATTTATGGCTTTCGTAAAAATTTCAAGTTCAGTTTTTTCTTTGCACTGATCTGAGTTTTAATGTAACTGTAACACTTTGGAGAAGCACTATACTGTTATGTGACTTGTGAAGATCTAAATGATCAATTAAATCACATTTCTCAGTATGGAATGGTTTTTGAAATAATCGATTTCCCTTAACTTTCAATGTAATGAGATTAATATTACATTTTGTTATGCTCCGTGATTTTATATAGAGCTCAATCGATTTGTCAGGAGCCAATAGAATCGGTTAACAATAAATAAAATCAGCATAATATCACAGACATATCGATATCAGTGTTAAAGGTTGCTGATATGAAAATGTTATTTTACAGGATAAACAATCCGTAACAGATGCGTACATTTTACATTAAATGTGTTTATTTCTCAATTTCAGCATCGGAAATCTTTTTTACTCAGTATCAGCGTCGACCCTCAAAAATCCATATTGGCTGTACTTATATAAATACACTATGTACTGCAGCTTTCGTTAGAATAAGGTATTCTGGTTGTCAGGACAAATATTGCTCATCTTTGAAGTCCTATTCATTGGCTTTGTGTTTCTTCTCCGCTCTTGCTTTGTCATCCCGTCAGTTTTTAGCCTGTGTGTGCGCACAGTCAGATACTCAGGAAACACGAGCAGCCTCAGAAGAAACAGAGAGGGGGGGGGGAGTGTGGCCTTGTCGTCCCCGGTCTTATGTATTCAGCGTGCGTCCCTGTAAGAGAAAAGGAGGGGGAGAAAAATGACAGGGCAGGGAGCGAGCGGTATAGAGCGGTGATGGCCAGGACGCGGAGCGAGACGTACGAAATGAGAAATCCCATCTGAACCGCCTGCTGCTCTCGAGCACAGCTGTCCCTCCGCCCATCGGCACGCTCTGAGCTCAGCCCTCCTTCACGGTCGCTCCGCGGTGAACTCCACCTCGCCGCCACTTAACGGGGGAATCCTCCCAATGTGAAAACGGAGAATTCATTTCGCCCCCTCTCTGTCGCTTGTGGTTTTGTTTCCCCCTGACCTCCCCACATGTAGATGAGGCTCTTCTCTATTCCAACGTATTGACTTTTTGTTTATTGGTTTCTGCTCCTCTCTGTTTTCCTGGTGTTTTCCTTTCTCTCCCTCTCGCCCATACAATACTGTGGAATATGAAGATAAGCAAAACCACTTATTACTTAGCTTTGATATGGCGTTTGACTGAAATCTAATTTCTCCCTCCCCGCACTAATGGAAATTATAAAACCCACACCAACACAGTGTGTCATGTGTGTTGCTTCATATTTAAGCGTGCTCATCCTTTGATAGAGTCTGACACACTTTGTAGGATTTAGGGCTTTCGGCAGATTCTTTAATCCCTTTTTTGATGTATTTGAATATGTTTTTTTTATTGGGGGGGGGGGGGGAGAAAATGAGAAAAAAATGCAGATTGCGTCACTGTTGCAGTGGAACTCCTTTGTGGCAGCGCGGGAGACGCTTTGTTGGACACACAGTTGATTAATTAAGGCCGGCATCTCTTCATATTGGGAAACAATGTGTTTTGACAACATAAAGTGGATAAAGACATTCACTTTGTATAAAACATAACAATGATGCACATGCACTGAGGTTACCGGGGTTAGCCAGATTCCCTGTAAATGCCTTTTAACGGTATGTGTGATTCCTTTAGCGTGACTACACATGGGATACTGCAAACATGAATACTTACAGGATGAAGCCTCATATTTCCTGTAATTCACAGTCCATGAGCTTCACAATTGACTGATGAGCCAAGATTACAAAACAAATAAAAATGCTGATGATGAAATATAGATTTTAAAAGCAACAATAACAATAAAAACCATTTCAAAAAAAGGTACAATAAATAGAAAAAGCTCAATAAATTGGATACAAACTTAAAGTAACCATATAAATGGACGGATTCAATTAAATTAAAAATAAATTGTCTATAAAACCATATTTAATCAAAAGCCTGACTAAGGAGATATTTCAAAGCAGTACTGTGCGTGTGACATGTTCACTGGTGCAGTGTTTGTGTTAAAATCAATACGGAATGTGACAGGCAACCAGTGCAGGGACTTTGTGTAGGATATGAAAGACGAGGAAAATCATTGAATCCTCACATATGAGAAGCTGCGACGAGCAAAGACCACTTTTTGGCCATTTTAGCTTATTAAAAATGATTTTCTTATTATTAAGATAATTGCCGCTGATGGACTAATAAATGTATCAGCTCATCTGCCGCACCTCCAAGACTCCACCTAGACTCCACCTGATTAAAACACACACACACACACACACACACACACACGCACACGCACACGCACAAGCACAACAAAGGCCAAACAAAGGCTGTTATCTCAAAGGCCGATCTGGTCCCAGCTCCACACGGAGATAAAACCCAATCTGATGATGTCTCATCGTTCACAAACACTTGTTCTCATGAGCCTGGAGAGACTGAGCTGATCGCACAGCTCCGTTCGTCCATCCTGATCATTTCACCGCATCCTTTCTTCACACTGCTTCTCTGTCTCCCTTTCATTTCTCTCTCTCTCCTCTTTCTCCTAACTCTCTCCGTCCTTTCTCCAGCTTAATCAACCTCCTGTCCTTTCCTTTTTACCTGCTTTACTACCTCTCTGTCCTCCATTTTCTCTTTATTATCCCTTCAGTCCCTCCACCTCTCTGCTGCTCCAACATGCCCAGTGGCAGACCCACACTACACACACACACACACACACACTCACACACACATTTTGCAGTTCCACAGTCGCTGCACTGAACCCATAAAGCAGCAAAATGGCAAACAAACAGTAATAAATCTCAAATGCAACAAAAAACAACAATCTCCAAGGAACCCGCTGAAAGAAGAAACCTCTTTTCCTCTTAAGAATGTAATCTTTAGATGTGAGCGTGTGAGTCTTGACTATACGTTGTGTGTGTGAGGCTGGATACACTTTACACAACCAAAACACTTTTTGCTGTAATGAAACATTCCTATACAGCCCGTCACATTACACAGGTGTCTCTGATCTGCACGAGCAGAAAATGGTTATTTGATCAGACGTCTTTCTGTGGAGTGTGAGTCTCCGCCCAAGGCCGACCAATCCTACACACGATCGTCTAGTTCTCATAGTAGAAAGAAGTGGTCTGATAACCTCAATTATTTATTTCTCATAATCATCAGCAGTGGATTTGAAAACCAATGTAACATATATATATATATATTACTCTCAATCATGAACTAGAGAAATACACTTAACTTTTGCAACAAATAATTTTATGACATGTGCAGCAATTGTGTCTGTACCAACTAGTACACACTCCTAAATATTAGCCAACTGAATATACCTGATTGTTTGCATTAATACTAAACAATATAAGTGACGGTGCAAAGCAGGCGATGACTGAAGGTTTGACTCCCTGAGATCAAGCAGAGTAACTGTTTGTCTCTTTTCCCACCAGAGGTTTGTCGTAATACACGTTTTTTTGCTGTTTACAAAATGTGAAACGGGAAAAGGTAACCAGACTTGCTCATGTTTCAGTGTTTAATTTACATTGACCATATGGACCTTGGTGCAGACAAGCCCACGTAGGTGCACTCATGTCCAGGCGCAGACCCTTATGACCAATTATGTGCTGCCTTGCTGCTGAGTGCCCGGGTCAGTGCCATGACGAATGGCTCCGACCCGGATGCAGGGTCAGGGTCGCAGTGGTTTTCCATTACCTTGATTTCCATCTGTCTCTGGTACACGTGAGGAGGGATGGAAGCCACAGGACCGGGAGCGGCGGCTGTTTCAACCCCTCCACTCGGGCGCATTCATCATATTTTGAGCTGAAAAATGAAAACTAACCTTCGAGCACAGGTTTTGAAATAGGGAAAAAACTGAAACGCTTTTCTTTAACAAAAAAAAAGGTGGAGGAAGAAGAAGAAGAAGAAGAAAATGGTATTTGAAGTGTTATAGCCGACCGCAAAGATGAAACTGTAAAGAAGACCGAGAAGCAGGACTGGCAAACGCAGCGGCTGAGGAAATATGATGTGGGAAATCTCGGTTGCGGATGAAGCTGTGGGGAAAGATCCATCTTTTTTTTTTTTCTCTCTCTGGAGGACGGCTGGAGAAAATTGTCGACAGGGAGTCTGTTGGGCTGGAGGTGGATGACAGTCTCCATTTTGTGTGTATTCACTGACTGATTAGGTCCTCTGGGTAGGTGGAGAGGCTGATGGAGACGGCCCTATCTCTGCTCTCCAGACACCTCAGTGCCTGGTGTGTGTGTCTGTGTGTGCGTGGGAATGTACACCCATGCGTTTAATTGTCTTTTTGTATGTCTATGGAGTTCCCCCCACTGTATGTGACATGTCATCTTTCAACAAAAGCCCCTTTTCTGGTTGTAAATTAAAAGTTGAGCACCCAAGCAACCAGGTGCAACACAAGCTGCCTCTGTAACACTGAAACCCAGCAAGTGATGAGGTTATGTTTGACATTAATACCATCATCCATGTAAATATGGATATAAAATAATCCTAGTGAGGTTTTCACTCGTGTGTTTTATCTAAATTGATGCTACCACAGGTTCTCTTTCATGAGGGGGAGGGGGAGGTGAGGGGTATTCAGCTGCATCATGCAACTTCACCACTAGATGCCACTAAATTCTACAGACTGAGCCTTTAATTAAAGACATTGACGTTTTGGCAAGAGCGCCAGAAATAGCCAGTGTCAATAGCAATAATACTGATACCTGATTTATCTCAATGCACTGGTATCTGTTTGGTATCTACCTATATAATATAATAAAAAATATCGGTATTGGAACATCTCTATATCAGATAAAAACTCAAGTTGTGATCCAGGCTGGGACCAGGGTCACATTACTCATGTTGACCCATTCACACCAGCAATAAACACAGAGTCTTAGGTTGTGTCTTGGTAAGAAAAGATGTGTGTGTGTGTGTACCAGGAAACCGTAACCGGTTCCAACAGCAGCTTTATTATGAAGGCGCCCGTTAAGTAAATACAAATTCCTCATTAAATGAACACTGTCTCATGTTCTGCAAACATATCCTCAGAGTTGTTAAACATTCTGATGGAGTTTGTTTCTGCGTCCGGGCCAGATGTGCTCTGCGTGCTCTGCTGCTCAGAGACTGTTTGAAAAGCGTCCAAATCCCAGCAGATATTTTCTCTTCACCCAAAAAAACAAAGCCGCGATTAGAATTCCACATCAAAGTGGATCGTCCAATTGAACTCGGACCATCCCCTGCCCGTTGCCGCGCGTTGGCTGGTGCAATTACTCTGTCCTAATGAGAGTGATAATTGACTGCGGCAGTCGGCAAATGAAGATAAACTCTGTGTGAATAATGACTTCCCTAACTCCCCTAGCACCTGATTCCTCACTGCTGGAATCTTTCCACAAAACCTCTGAGATTTCTCCTTAAACGCTCTCGATTTCACTTCAGACCCGACGGACAAAATCACAGCGTCAAATGAGATTTTGGAAACTAGTGCGACATGCTAATCAGCTCGGAGTGTTTTGACTTTTATAGATTTCTTGCAAACCATCTTTTCTAAAATATGTACTTGTATGTGAGCGGCATAATTTAGGAGTCATCAAATTTTCAGTTTCCCCCTCAACAGCTTCAAATCCACGTCAAACCTGAGTCATTCCTCTCGTTGTTCCTCAAAGTGATGCAGTAAATCACGCAGTTTAAAAAAAAAAAAGTCATTATCGTGTGTAATAGCACTTAAAATTATATTCTTTACGACCATATACTGTATAAAAAGATGGACGACATGACTGCTTCGGAAAAGTGAAGCCTCCTGTGTGGCTGGCTGCAGTGTAAACCCTGTGTCATCCATGGTAGTGGATGGGACATGGACCAAACCAAAAAGTCAAAGTACACGTCAAATACTTTTGATCTGGCTCCAAATGGCGTCATCGGCACAAAATGGCCGTGTCCGTCTCTGGGACGTGTGGCTTCATTTCTTGATAGAGTAAATTATCTTTATTTACAATCTCTGTTTACATCAATCAGGTGAAATAAAGCCTGTTTGCTGTTAAGGAAAAAAAACACTCACCTTGGTGTAAGAAGTCAGAATTACAAACTACGCACACATGCATAATCTCTGAAAACACGCGACGAGGCTTGATCGTTGATTCAATGCTACGCAGCCAAACCTGAATCCTTCCACAGACTTTCCTCTACACGGCCTTGATTCTTGTTTTTCAGTCACAAGCACAATTTCATGGAAATCGTTGCTTGTGTTCTTGTGTTCTGGCAGAAAGCTGGAAAGGCTCTGCAGTGTTTTTTTTTGCTTAAAGAACACAAGGCTGGAACAGATGATCTGAAGGAGAGTGTTTCCGCTGCAGCGCGCAGATCTTTACAAACAACTTCCACCATTTTGACTTTACTCTGAACTTTGGGTTTATTTAAATGTGGGCTGGTGTGTAAGTGGTGTTTCGTGCTGGAATGCCAATAATCGCTAAAAAGGAAATGGAGGCTCCAATTTTCACACGAGCATTTGCCAATTTAGTTCCGTCTTTGTTGGTGCATTTCCACGGGAAACGTTCAATCTTGTAATGTCAACTGGGAAACGGATGATTCCCTGTCCCACAAACCAAACTGCATTAGTCAGTCTTACCCTGAGGAGGTGAGGCGTGTGCTGTCTTTATGTCGTCCTCCTCATGGTGCATGTGCAGTGCAGGGTTCACACTTAATTCAAAAGGTAGCTGCTTTGTGTCGGGAGGTTTTACTACCTGAGAACTTTTTCTTGCAGACAATCCATCGCTCTTGCAGTTTTCTTTCAATCTGCATAAAAAAAGAGGCAAGACGAACTTTGCTTACCACCCCCCCCCCCCCCCCCTCATTGGCATTCACTGTCCACGTCTCTGTCCTGGTGCTCGTGCAGATAGTAAAGCTGCGCTGTTTCGGACCAGTGTGCTCATCCACGTCGCCCTTTCATCTCCCAATACCAGTCCGAGTGAAGCAGTTTGGGGTTTTCAATACAGAATTTCCCCATATTTCATCTTCATAGGCCTTTTGAATCCTGAAAGAGAGTTGACTCCCACAGGCTTCTTTTCTCTTTTTTTTGTATGGCTCCCCGTGCCGGAGGGATATCTTTTCAAATGCACCTCTGTATTCATCAGACACAACGAGTGGGCAGCAAAAAATGGATCAAGTTTTTTTTATATGCCAGATTGACATGGTCCAGCTCGAGTTGGCTGTTGATATTCAAGGCCACTTGACTCCTGTTCCTTGAAAGGATTTTTAGAGAGAAAAGCTTCAGAGAAAATCATTCTGATATCGATGTTCTCACGAGCCCCGCAGTTTTCCGCTCAGTCCTGAAGCACCGTCTCCAGATGATGACGAGAATATCATAATTCTTTATGGGGTACTCCTGTGAAAGATGCTTTATTTTGTGGGTAAAGTGTGTGATTCCAGGGTGACAGAAAAAAGCATTTCATTCTGCTTCTTAGGATGTAAATAAAATATGTTTGAAATGCATATTTTACTCCTCTTGGCTTGTGCTGAGGAAGCAGGACTATGGTGCAACCGGAGGGTTTCATTGCATATTCTGCGCTGGAGGAAAGAGCTCCCCCTGCCATGGCCGCAGACGGAGTGTACTGAGGAACAGTGCAAAGTGCTCGGCCGGTGAGCAGCTCTGTGCTTCATGCTTCACTTTATTTATGGATTGACATTTTCGCACCATCTGAGCGGGTTTCCACAGACGCGTCGGTATACGATGGCAGCGAGAGGTGGGCTCGCACAGAACGGGGCACGCTCAAGGTGTGAGGGGTGACACCTTGAAAAGCATTTCTCTCCACTTCCACCTAGTTCATACATCACGCTCTCTCTCTCTTCCAGCTGACTGGGTCATTTCACTTTCTCCAAAATGTCTTTTTCCCCCATTACCATGTTTCCCTCAATCATGGTAGATTCATTAATAGTATTCTTTAAGAGCAAACAAAGGGTCTTGTCACAGGAATGTCCACATTTCCCCTCAACAATACTAAATGGAAAGGTCATTTGCATTTATTTTGTTGCGTTTAATTCGACCGACCGTGTGTATTCCTCACTCGGTGTCACTCAGAGCAGCCGTGAGAGGACGGACGGGGGGTTTTAAGGGTGCGGGGACGGATGGGGGGGTGGTGTTTGCCAAGTGTTGCTATGCATTTCAGAGATGAAAATAAAAGCTGGTAAAAGAATGGGGCGCCGCACGTGTTCTTCATCTGGAATGAAGCCTGTTTGGGGAGCTGCTGGGGCCTGTTCAGGCCTGCTTGAACACAGGCTCTCTTTATGTGCAGGGGCATGACATGTGCGATGCAGGCCATGCTTGTGTGAGCAAGAGTGAAGTGTGAAAAACGGAGGGTGCGATAAAGTGTTCACGAGCGTATATGTGTGCGGAGCCTCCGTTGACTCGGCTGCCCTGAACTCTGTGTGTGAGGGCCCCGGGGAGGGTGTTCAGACTTCCCCTCTCCACACCGTTGCGAGCGCCGTGACGACGTTTTGATTGGTGGATGCACGCTGCGGAGGTGTCAGACCCGCGGTTGCGTGTATGTATGTGTGAGTGTGCACATGAACAGTGCATGGTTTCATTTGACTTGCTGAGTTGAGTCTGATGAGGGTTGATTGATGATTAAAACAAATAAAGGCTTGCAGTGTTGGAGTAGAGGCTCCCTGCTGTTACTGTTGATGTGTGGTATTATGGAATTGCCCTTTGTTCAACTGACTGCATCCTGCATTCGGCCGGATTGGAGAATGATGCTGTGCGTGCGCGTTCTTCCAAGCTGTATAATAACTTGTGCTCCAAGGTCAGTGATAAGCATCTCCCCTATTGTTTATTCACACACACACACACACATGCACGATGGTGGAAGAGCCATAACAGCCCCACAGCAGCATGTCTTTTATTCTAAACACTGCCAACACGTTTTCTTTTATCCTCCGTCTACCTCAACCTTTCAGCTTCCCTGCACATCAGCGCAGCATTTTAACATTCAGGTTTCAGTTCTCCTTATACTTGCAGCCAGCGATCGCAAAGCACGCTTGGCTCCAGCCATCGCTTCAAAGCATTTGTCTTTGATGTAAGGGATACATGTATTAAATCTTTCTTGAGGCAAGGGGGGGGGATCGTGCACCTTTTCCGCTGAAGGAATGGAGATATGCAGTTTTGTATCAGTGAAACGGGGATTACACGAGGCGGACGAGTGTTATCTTACTTTTTTTTCCACTCCATGTTGGACAACACGGCGTGCTGGCACACACATGCCCACACATACATAATTAGGCTAGTTTGATTTTGTTAGGAGGCGTCGGCGTTCGGCGTAGCATCTGCTCCGTTTGAAGGCAACGCGCCGCAGATGGACAGGAGTAATTGCTAATGCCACGCTGTCGGACCATCCAGGTGTGCTCGAGATCCGCCGCATCCTTTCCCATTAGGCTTGAGTGATTGATTAGATTGCCTTCATTGTTAGTTTGTCTTCCTCACTATTCCTGATATGATCGTTTCAATACCTCCGCGCCGTTGTCCTCTGTCTATGGAGGCAAGCGACCGCTGCACATTTGCCCTCAGCAAACGAATCAATTTCAATATGAAAATGTGATTAAAGACGATAAATAAACAGTCCAGCTATCAGGGGTGTGTAGAGGTTCCGGCCACTGAGCGTTTAAATGCTGCACACTGCATTCATATTCATGTCTTTCCCTCCTGCAGCCTATTCACCATAGACGTTATTGAGTTGTGTTCAGTCAGCATTGCACTCAGCATCTTACCTGATTTGAATATGGTGAATGAACTGTTTTATGTTTACTTGGAGAGACTAATGGTTCTGCTTGGCCCGGTATCGCTCACTGGAGCATTTCAGAAAGATGTTCACTCAAATATGGAAAAACCAACCACAGATTTACAAGGGTACAAACATATAGTTATCCAACCAAAAAGCAAGTGCTCAATCTGGACTAGACATATGTTTTATTTTTATTTTTTTACCTCTCCATTCTCCTCTGCAATGTTTTCTCTTCAATTTAAAGTTTCAGCGCAGATTTGAAAGAACTCTAAACATCTGTCATTCTCTGCATTGAACATAAACCTGTCGGGGACCTGTCATGTTGAGCCATAACTCAAAACCTTGGTATTTGTACAGAATTAGTGTGAAAGTGCCGGAGTATTTGGGTTTTCTCACACGAAGATTCAAACCTTATTTCCTCAGAAACTGATGGGAATGGTGAAAAACCTTGCAATATTTAGGAAAATTCATAAATAATCTCCTGGATCTGCACCTTTTTAATCAGATCCGCTACTACATTGAAAGGGTTTGCAGGTCACGTCCCTCCACCAACTCTGCTACAAATCAATTTTGCGTAATACCGCTGACATAAAAACCTAATAAGCACAAACAATCCACCAAACAGACACGTGTGAACCCATCGGGCACACCACAAAACCCATATTGATAAGAGTATTTCCCCAATAGCAGCTACAGATATACGTCACCATATGTGTCACAAACTGCTGCAGTGAAGTGATGTGCAAATGTATGTTAACAATCCTCTTTAAACACAGCTCACTTCTAAAGCCACTGGTGCAGGGAATGGTTTTTGTTCTACCTCAGCTTCACTGCAGTATAATTTGAAGCAGACGCCCACGCAGTTTTAAAGATAAGTACTGAGGAGTGCCGAAGTCTGCTCGGCGCTCGTGAGTTGTGTTTGACACGTTTGCATTTAGCTCTCGTAGATCAATGGGAAAGCGGAGAGCGCTGTGAGGTGTGGTGCGCTCCTTCATCACTGTGCTGTGGTGATAAACTACAGGTCAGACTTTAAAAAAAAATACAATAGATATTCTTCTTCATTTCAATGTTTGGTAAGAAGAGACAATTCAAAGTGAGCGCTGTGCTGCTGAGGTCCTAGTTTCCTCGTCCACGCCGCCTTCCGCAGGTCCCTCCTCCCTCCGTTCTCTCCTCACTTCCCCTCACTCATCATGTCTGCTGAGGAAAATGCTCAATTCCCCCCCCCCCCCCCCCCCCCCCCGGCCCCATCCTCCATCCGTCTCATTTCCCTGCGAGCTGCACTCACAGGGCTGGAGCTTAAACAGAGCAACAGGAGCCACCGATAGCATCTGCAGATGTGCTGCCGACCGCCCCAGATAAGAACCAGCAGCAGCATGCCCCCTCGCCAGCAAACAATAGAGCTCCCACTGAAATGTGAGGTGGGAAGATGGAGAGGAAAAGGGGAGGGGTGGCAGGAATGTGTGGAGACTGATTGAGTGCAACTCCGAGAGTAATGCGCGGAATGAGAAGAGAGTGCAATAGCCGAGAGGAAGGCTGGGAAATTGTAAGTAGCGGTGGAATGACGGAGAGACGTAAACGGGGAGAGGTTATCCCCTCACCTCATATCTGTGTGTCCATCAACAGCAGGACCGGGGGGGGGGGGGGGGTGTTCGGCTCCTTTATCTGGATGGCCTGTTGAGTTGGTGGAGGGTGGAGGGGCCCTTCATTCCAGCGCAGGGGGGGGCGTTGCTGGGGGGCCTTAATGAAACAAGCAGTTGACGACGGACGGGAGGACGAGCCAGCGACAGCTCCTCTTTGTGGCACCTGTGTGTCGGGTTTGATTGACACGTCCTTCGTAATCCCGCGGGTGACTCCCCTGACATTGGAGCTGCTCTGCGGAGCCTCTCCTCGCTCACCTCTCACCTCTCCTCCTCCTCCTCCCCCCTCGTCTGGCTGATAAGGGAGCGAGGGAAAAACTGGGGGAGGTGAGACGGCAGGAGCGGAGGGATGTATGGTCGCAGTAATGCCAACACATTTATCTGAGCTCGGGTAATAGCAGCAGCCTCAGTCTCCCATGGCAACGCCCTCTGCAGAATGTTAGCCTCGAAATTGGCCAAGAATGAGCTAAATTCCCCGTGATAAAATAAGACACCTTAACATGATTAAGGGCCCTAATGCAATCAGTATTGTTTCAACTACAGCTATTACCTGTAATGAAAAGGGGCCCTCTTCCCCTCCATGCTGCGGGTGTGAGCTTGGCTGGAGGTCTGACTGTGAACATGGGAAGCAGAGGAGACATGTGATACCTTCGAACAAGAATTCAATTCAACACAGTCACGTCCTCCCAAAGTCCACAGCGACGGAGGGAGCACAGCTTCATTCCAGTGGAGCTAAAACAGTTAGTCCATTGACACACAATTACTCTGCCTCTATTTATTTGATCAGTTGCTAGTTTTGGTCACTGTTAAATGTCTCTGTCTTTTCATGGTCCACAGAGCAGCACTGGGCTTCTTGACCTACTTTTGACTTCACCTCAACCTCTGGCAGCTGTGATGGAACCAAATGGTTATTAGATTCATTTGAGAACGACATTAATCACCACATCCTCAATTTGGGGGAAAAAAGCTTTTTTTTTTTTGCAGTGACACTTCAGAGTCTGATGGATGACCCCCTGCTGTGTGGGCGGGGCTTCTGGGTGACTGGCTTGTAACGACTATTGACAGTTTTGTCTGTGTAGATGGAAGGAAGATGATCACACAGAAAATCACCAATTTCCTCCAACTCCTTTAATGTTAAGGGCTGATTGTAGTTGCATATATGTATGTATATGTGTGTGTGTGTATATACATGTATATAGTGTGTATGTACTGTATATCTGTATATATGTATATATACATATGCACTCCGTATAATAATGATTGTTCCTCGTGCCCATCAACACAGAATCTCCACGATGCATTTTACTACTAAACATGACTTGGCACATAAACGGTGTCATGATTCACCGCTATACAATAACTTGTTTTTGGAAAGTAAATCTTGGTAGTCATTCCCATAGCAACCGGCCCCCGTCCCCTGTCATGTGTCCGTCAGCATCCGTCTCCATCCGTCTGCATCCCTGAGCCTCCTTGTAGTCTCCCTCCATTCGTCTGGTCCCACAACAGGCAATCAGGAGCTGTCAGAGTGCCAGCAGGCTCATCCCGACGTGTCACTTCCCATCCCGACATAGTTGTTAGTGTGCGACTTCATTGTAGATTGATGTGTTTTGTTTTTTTTCTCCCTCCTCGCTGGCATATGCAAGAAGAAAAGAAATGCGGCAATCAAAAAGGCAACTTGTCACACCAGCACCGTGCATGATAGAGGGGCTGGCTCCTCATATTCCTTTTCGAGCCTTTCACTCATTGTCTTTTTTAATTGCATGTTTTATTGCCTGTTTTTGCTGAGCGCATCGGTCGTAAAAATCAAGCCGACAAATCGCTTGTGTGGAGAATGAGAAATTTAGTAATAAGGCGGAGTTGACTTGTCCTCGCCTCGGTTGCTCTCTGAGCAGCAGCTGCACCCCGGGGCCCGTCCGCTCATCGTCATAAACGAGAAGGGCCTTCTCCGCACAACATCTGCTCTGCACCCGGAGTGGTTTAGTGGTTTAGCCGTTAAAATATCGCTCCCCTCGGCGGAGAGATATCAGAGATGTTAAGCCCTGCAGATTCAGTTTAACACACTTAAAGGTGTCTGCTGGCTCTGAATCAAAGTCTTAACTACACTTCTGCTGCCCCAATAAGCTCCTGTTTGCGTCTTTGTTTTCAGCCATGAAACCCGTGTGTATTATTTTACCAACCGCCTGCTGCCGTCCTCGTGTTGAGGGGTTGTCATATTGGAAATTTAACAAGAGGCCGGTCTGTCATCCGGGGGGGGGGGGGGGGCACCAGCTGTCTTCTCAGGGGTTTACAGTAGTCTCTTCAGGCGCTGGGTGGTTACGAGGTCAGAATATGCTTTCTGTCGTCTGCCGCACCGGAGAGTCTTTTTTTTTTACAGCCCGGCAGATAAAATGAGAGCCGCTGTCTGAGGCGGCTCCTGTGTAACACCACCCATCCATCTTCTGTCTGTCCCTCTGATGTGTATACACAACACAAGCCTCTCTCTGAGTGTGTGTGTGAGGGGGGGGGCGGGAGTGTGTGTGTGTATGCTCCTGTAGTTGTCATTGTTCTGCTTACACACGTGCCATAGACTTTCAGTTTTGGGTTATTGGAGTGAGCCGTGAGCCGTATTTTTAGCCCAGTTGTAAAGTGGTGTCATTTAATTTCAACAGGATGAATGCAGAACTACTTTCACGGCCGTCGCTCCCCGTCGCCCCCCCGACCTGTTTGGTGCGAGAGACAAATATGTCGCGATGATGCAGCCCGACGTGTGCGTTTCATCATTTCTCTCGTACATCAGGCTTGTCAGGCCTCGTACACCGCGGAGTCCCTCACTGACTTCTTTATTAGATCCTGCACGCAGCCATTAATTAATCCTGTTTTCATTCTTGTCAATCTTACGGGACCTCCCACCTCGCCCCCCCCCCCCCCCCCCCCCCCCCCCCCCCCCCCCCCCATCACGACAGGATGAAGGTTGCTGTTGCCGTTCTGCTCTGGCGTGACCGAGGAATTATCAGCAGACATCAATTTCCGACACTGACGGGACTTATACAATTTCTGTTTCCCTCACTGGTCTCGCCTTTAAAGTGTAACTTCACGCCTAAGTTTTGGCTGAAGTGTCTCCACACACACACACACACACACACACACACACACACACACACACACACACACACACACACACTGTCTCTCTCGCTCTCGCTCTCTCACGCCCACGACATACCAATTAGCGGCTAAAGATAAGTTATCAAGGTTGTCTAGCTATGAGTGATGACTCCAGGGGCAGAACACACACTTGTGCAACAGAAATGTCGTATGAAGTCAAGGCTTCTCGAGTCCACGGCCGTCCCGAGCCGTTCGAACCCAGAGGCGACCTGTGCGGAGAGACCGGGGCTAAAGAAACCGGGTCTGAGGAGCACGGTGGTTTCGAACCGCCGGCACAGGGGGGGCCGTCTCAGCCAGCGTTTCAAATGGTGCGTGTGTCTGTGTGAGGGAAGAAGAAGCAGCTGTGGATTTGGAAATCAGATATAGATTTTTTTTATAAAATAAAAAGATGAATGTAGTATTAAAACCAGCATTAAAGTATTTCATATAATTTAGTTAACAGCACAAAAACCCATGGAAGCGAGCGGTGCTCAGTGTTTTCCTTTCCTCCCGGTTCATCCTGCGGATTATTTGATCCATTATATCTTTCTCCATCAGTTCATACAAACTTTGTTAATTAATTCAATTAAACATTAAAGCGTTCCCTTGTAAAAAGAGTTAAATCAGCCTCATTTTGACCACATCTCGTATTCATAAAAATCTCTCCTCACGTAGCACATTAAGAATTCATGCTGTGGTTTTTCATGCACAGCCTCTTCCGAGAGTCACCATTAGAAGAGAGAAGATTATTTTCCTTGTGTACCATGAACCCTGAAGTGCCTTATGAAGAGGGATAACACAAAGTTGTGTGTTTGTGTTGTTTGGAGAGAATGAGTGTCGGAGAAGGTTTTGCAATCCAGAGCAAAAGAGGAAATGTAAGCAGATGTATTTTTATGCTTTATAATTGGACATTAGCTTCTGTGGCCGGCGCTTTTGCACACAGGCTTGCATGCACATTCATTAATATATTAATAACCACATTGTTGTTTGTTTTTACCAAACCGTCAGAACATTTTGGGCCTGGTGGTGCTTTCGTGTTTTCGGGAGCCCAGAGGGAATCGGCCCACTGGCGTTATTATGATCTCATCATTCCAGAAACTCTGAAATTTGATGCATAACAACGAGAACAATTCAAGGAGAACAAACATCACACAGAAACCTAAGTCCCAGCAGAACAAGGTGCGAGATGCCTTGATACATTTGAGTTGAGGCAATCCGATGCAAGCGCTCTGTTTAGACATGGTGTCTGCGGAAAGCTTCTAATGTTCAGCTTTTGTTTGACGGTGTCAGAAGTCTTGATTAAACTCTGGTCACTTTTAAAAGCTCGACTCTCGGGTGTTGGATTGCATTGCGTTATACTGAGAGGGCTTTTCCCACCCGCTGCTGTTTACATGAATGAACTGAATAAGCAGCTCTGGCAGAATTAAAGGCTTTAGAAAGGTAGCACGTATTTCAGTGCGACTGTATTGGACTGCGTTAGATTGCACAGGTAATAACAAACGTGTCCGTCAAGAGTTTCCCTTTGTGTTTGGAGATCTCTGTTGTTTAAATTGCACATTTGAAATCGTCTCAAAGTGCATAATACTTCCCTGTCTCACTCTAAGAATGTCATCGTGTGTGTGTCGGCTGAGGAGCTTGATTTGCTGTAATAGACGAAGCCCTTAGAAGTTCTCTCCCCTGAAGCTGTGGAACCTTCAATTAGGGAATTAATTATCACTTTCTGCAGCGGGGGCCTTAACGTGGAGACTCCAGCACAAAGAGGCACCGAGCGGAAGAAAGCAAAGCACATATTATACTGTGGGATTTTCTGCTTTTAGACTCTGCCTGAGCACACACTACTCAAAGCCAGTAATAGACGTTATTGTCTTGTCTTTCTGATTGTTTGATTACTCTGTCACTCCCTGAATTCGCGCAGCTTCTCAGATTCTCGTTGCCATTGATTGGATTTCCTCTGGATCTCTTTTTTGGCTCAGCGAGCTTGATTTGGCTCTGTCTCCGTATCGTGAAATGCATAAATGCACCAACAATAGGACTGCGAATTGTTTTTCGTCTTTTTTTGTGCCGCGCCGCCTGCAAATCTGTAATAGATCTGTTGATAAGGGACAAGTGTGTTGAGAGGAAAGGTGCAGCTTGGGAGGGTGTGATTATATTTGCCTTAAAGAAAAGGCTCCTCTCCCTTTTGGCTGCATGGTCATACACTAGTAAATATAAATTTGTAGCTGTCAGTGCGAACTCTGATTTATTCTGACATGAAGGGCTTTAATTTACTTTTTCACCGTGCCCACTTCCCTGCAATCTGACGCCGCTTTGGTTTCAGGTATTGATTTCTCACATTTCCCAGAATGACTCGTAATCCCGAGAGAATGGGCAGGAACCTGTTGAATGGAGATAAGGAGAAATAGTGGAAATGATATCGTGATAAGAGGGGAGAGTCCCACTTGTGGCCGTGTTGCACTCCGGTCGACTGATTGTGTTATCAGTGTAGAAAAGGGGATTGTTGTGATATAGTTCTCCTTCCGGTGTGGAGGAGCTAACGTCAGGTCCAGAGAAAAGCCTCCGCTCTTCGACTGACTCCAAAACTAACCGGGTGGAGGACAGTGTACGAGATTTTGGCAGAAAATTAAAAATAGCCTTTCAGCGTAACAGAGATCTCCGTCAGGCATTATTTTTTAACTGTCGCCATTGTTTATGTGCTCAATATAATTTTGGGCCATATTATCCAGTCCCAGATTTACAGGTCATTATGTTATTTAGTTTTTTATTTAGGTTTTTAATGCCTCAACTGAGTGTAAGTTCCAGTCCAGTGAAAGAAAACAAAAAAGGGTTCAGAGCTTAATAAGTTGTAAAATGCGTTGATGATGTCCCATAATCCCTCAACTGGCCTAATCGTAATTTGTTTGTTTGTTTCTCTCTCTCTTATTAAATTGATCAAAGTGTTTGTGTGACAGAGTTTTTAAGTGTTTAGAAATGGTCCTTCCCATCAGCTGCGGGCATAAATATTTGTGGATTTGAGAAATGCTCCAAAATATTTTCTCTCTGAGCATCACGGCGCCAAAATAAAATGTTCTATCCTTTCCTTTGTGTGCAAGTGGTTGATTTCTGAGATATTTGGGAATTGAGCTGGACTGTCGAGCTCTTTTTATCAAACGTATGAATAGAAGTTGACCTGAATTTAATTGTATGACAGTATTCTGGAAAATGTGCCCTTTTTATTTCCCCTCATTCGTGAAATAATGTCTTTTCATTTATATTTCTGTGATTAAAAGTAAGTAAATAATTAAAGGTCAAACTGTGACGTAAACGCCTCGTACGGATGATGGGTTCAGTCTCTTGTGTCCTCCGGTATAAACGGTTCCAATGGTTGTTTCAGCGACTTGGAAAATATGAGCCGTGTCCCATTTTAACATGATTCTTTATCCCTTTTCGTTCCAAATTCTCACCGTGGAAAATGAGTTACTTCATGTTTCCAGTCCAAACACAGCTCTCTCCGGCCAGAGCCAAGACAGAGGAACACATGTGGCTGTCTGGGCCGCTCCAAACTGTAAACCACTTAAATCTTTTTTTTTTCTTCTCCACCTTAATTACTTAAACTGACGCTGCTTAAAAATATGTAACCTAGAGCTCAGTTGTGTTTCTGATCCGACGGTAGCGGCAGCCATTCCACAGTCACTTACTAATTCCGCTGAATCTGGAGGGAGATCCTTAAAGCCTTCTGCATATTCTATTAAGCTGCTCATTGTTATTCTATACCTGATTTTAATTAAGAATAGTAGGAACCCAACTGTGCGATTTGAGTGTGTGTCTGTGTGTGTGTGTGTGTGTGCGCGTGTGGGGTCTACAGTCGTCGCTCCTGTTTGTCGCTCTCTGCAGCACAACTCCTCTGTGCTAATCTCCAACCATTGATGGACACATTCATTCATTAGCATTCATATGATTATAAGCTCCGCTGGCAACGCTGAGCAGATGATGTAAGGTTTGGTGATTCTCACCAAGCGTCGCTCACAAAGGAGGAACCTCGCTGCCACCACTGGGTTAAGTGCTTTGTTTTCTATGGAAAATGCTGTTTGGAGGCACATTAGTTCAGCGGGGTCACATTTAACTGTTTTCTGCTGCTGGAGAGGAACCAAGAAAAGGTTTTTCCATTGAGGCCTCGTTGCTCTACTGGAGTCACTTGGCCTCATCACACTGTGCTAATAGGAGCTGGGATTGGCCGTGCAGCACTTCCCTCTGTTCAATAGATGGCTGCTGAGCAAGGGCGTGGAAAGTGAAGCTCCCACCCAGTCGATTTAAATGGAGAACTGGGATTAATTGGAATCGATGGGGTTACTATCGACACTCACCCGCCTCCCGTCTACAGACTCATGCCTTCACTCGCACTTAATGTACTTCTGCTCACTTTAGCCGGTGCACATAACACACACACACACACACACACACACACCACACAGGCATCATAAAGCGAAGTGGCCACTTCATTAACACCCGTTATAAGCAAAGGCGTAGGTCTGTGATCAACGCTCATTCACACAGACTGAGGCTACATCACATGACCAAGTTTTCCTTTGGAAACGCATCAACTCTGCTTTGGAGACGTCAGTCAATCAATCAATCAATCAAATTTAATTTGTATATCCCAAATTTCCAAATCACAATTTGTCTCGTAGGGTCCAACAGGGTGTGACATTCTCTGTTCTTAACCCTCAACAAGAGTTGGGGAAAAAAACATAGAAACCTCAGAGAGAGTCACATGTGAGGATCCCTCTCCCGGACGGACGGAAGTTCAATAGAAGCCGTGTGTAACTGAAAACATTAGCAAAATAACAATATTACTACAGACATCCGAACTACTTTGGAGTTTAACAGCTTACATAACAGAGAAGCCTCGAAAAGCTCCTGACCCTGTTTTGGTTTGAAATCTCCGGGACTGCGTTCTAGTCTGGACGGGCAGATATTGGACACTCAATTGGGTCTTTTTTTTCACGACGTAGCCGGCTCTCATCCCGTCACTTCTAAAAAAAAAAAAAACGGCATTAGTCTCGGCTACCAGAGAAAAACACAACATGGGTTAATCAAATTCACGCTTAAATTCTGCTATTTACAATGATACAACTGCTCACATGCGTAGGAGACGAGCTATTATTCCAGCAATTCCTCTGAACGCTGGCAAACACATGCCTTCCTTTTTATAGTTGTCTCCAGTGTACGTGAATGGTCAGGTGGTACAGGTCAGGGATCATTTAGATCAAGCCTTTTCCAATATATACGTAGTCGTATAGATGCAGCGCGAGTCAGGAACCCGAGGATGTGAGGAGACTATATTCTCTGTCCTCTCTGCAAAGGTTGGGTTTTTGTGGAGGCGTAATTCCTCTCCTGTCTGCAGATGAAGTTCAGGTTTCTCTCCTGTGTCCTCTCTGGGGCCAAATGTCAAGTCTCAAGCCATTAAACAAAGCGGTGGGTGTATCTGCAGCTTTTAGGCATTAACTCGAGGCCTCAACCTCATCTTCGTGAAATGTCATCGCTCCACGGGACGAAGGATTCCTGTTCTGGTTTAGAGAGCCGTGTCTGCAGTTTGAGTTAACGCCAGGCTGTGACTTTAGTTTGTCTCGAGCACATTGTGGATATCAGCCGTGGCAGTTCAGTATCTCTGGAGGTACAACGTCATATGCAACAATCCTACGTTAAAATACATTTTGTTGACTTGTGAACTTACATCATCCAAAATGTTTCCGACAATGTTCAAACTCAGATAAAGCCACGTTTATTTTTTTATATTTTTTTCTGGTTATTCAACATAGGACGAAGGAGAAACGCGCTGCTAGCCAGTTAGCTAGTCTGCTGTTTTATTCCGTCCACTGGTTGTATTGGTTTCTCGTAATTGCAGTTTGCTGCGTAACATGAATAAAATGTCCTCCTCCGTAAACATGATTTGCACCTGAGTGGCGTCAGGCAGGTTTTCATCTGCAGCGGTGGTGAAGACGACAACTCCCATGATCCCACGCTGCTTCACAACTTCATCAAGTTTGGTCTTTTGTTTTGATGTAGAGACCCCTAGTGGCTGAAGTTACATGTGTATGTTTAAGATATAGGAGGTCTGATCTCTTCAGTGGGATCTTGTGTCATCTTGTGCGAAGTCAGTTTGTGTTTTGACTTTTTATTCAACATCATTCATCAGCCGCACTGTAGCGGCCACTTAACGAACTGAATACAGTTTATTAATGTGTCGCTCTTCAGCACACAAACCATAAGTCAAGCAAAATAAAAATCCACTGAAGCTGAGAGACACTTAAACAATCGACAGTTATTCACTCACTGTAGTGACATCAAACACTTCTACTGCCTTTTGTGAATCAAATGGAAATTATAGAACTTAACTAAAATCATCTGGATATTTAAAGTGATCTGTTTAAACAACCATCTATATTATCTTTCAATTTTCTGTGTAAATGAGTTTGAAACTCAGATTCTGAGATTTAATTATACAGTAACACACCATCCCGTGACTACAGCTGCACAACCAGCAATTAAATGTATGTTTTAATCTTTTTTTAAATTTCTTGATAAGCTGAATTTTCACTGAAAACCTGACGAACATCCCAGAATTCCCCGCGGACGTTGGTCGGACTGATTGCTCACAGCGCTCCACACCTGCCAATCACGAAAGGTGTTTGATTCAGTGCAGAGCTTCAGTCACTCTAATCTAAATGATTCAGCTGAGGCTTATTTTTTTTGAACCATCCCATCATTATACACCGGATGATTGGCAGCTTTGATAATCAGTAATATCTGCACCCGCATCTCAGCCGCACCATTGTGCTGAGATGAACTGAGAGAAGCTGCGTCCGAGAGAGAGCGGAGTGTGGAGCTGCCGGGGCCCTTATCTTAAAGTGTGATTCACCCTGGAGCCGCTCCTGGCAGGGGATTGGAGGGGAGCGGCCAGAGATGCCAAATAATCACTCAGCGACTCCTCAGCACCACTTCCTGTGTGAGAGCACGGCTACAGGCGGCAAAGATGCACTCACAAGCAGATAAAGGCACAGCCACAAAGCCAGAAGACCTCTTTCAACTTAGTCACACATCTTGTTATCCATTTATTTTTGCCGCGCTCTCTCTCTCTCTCTCTCTCTCTCTCTCTCTCTCTCTCTCTCTCTCCTCTCTCTCTCTCTCTCTCACACACACACACACACACATTACCAAGGAGACGACCACAATCAGCCCAGAAACTCGAGAGGCCCTCCATGGCAATAACACAGCATGATATTCTTTTTACTGACGATGGATTGAGTGGCCGTCTGACTTTCTAAAGACAACTCCTCCCCTTTTCACTATTAAACCCCCGACACTAACATTTGCAGATTCCACACTGTACCTTTTTTGGGTGGGGGGGATTGAAGCCCGTCGGTTTTACATCAGTGGCTTCAAACACAGGAAATAATTACTTTGCGTGGAGATGAAAGTCGGGGTACAGACGCACAAACAGCCTGTGGATTCTGCCTTTTTTTAATTAGTGCTGTGTATCTCCTGCTCCGCGAAGCAAATTAACATCCACCAGCGAGGATGAGTGGTTGTGATACACCGACGTGTGCGGTTAGTTGTGTGTCTGTGTGTGTGTGTGTTCAGGGTTTTTGTGTGCAGGAGGTTCGGGGGTGGTGGCACTTTTTTTGGTCTTCTACCGATAATCTGTTCTGAACATGGACTGAATATGCAATTATGCAATTATGGACTGAATATGCAATTATTTTCTTAATATAAATATATCAGTATCACAAATCATCCCTCAAAAATCCATATCGGTCGGGCTCTTGGAGTTTAAATAGTCTTCACTAAAGCAGCAAAGTAATATGAAAAAAATGTTTTTTTATTTATTATGAATTCACAAAAACCTTGACTTTTCTGCTTCATCAGGCCCGAGTGGGTTTGGTTTGATCAGTTTGATTGACAGCTCACTCACACATCATCGGCTGTTATCACATGTGGACAAACCCTCGACTGGTGCTCAGGCAAACAGTGATGTGCAAATGTGTGAGGCACTAAAAGTAAAGTGAGGATGCTTTCAAAAAATAATCATCATGAATAATTCATATTTATTCATTACCTTCACTCAACGGAGCTGGAAACCGAAAAAAAAATCTACTGAATTAAATTACGATTTCGTTGTAGCCTCTCTTTGCCTCTGAAATAGCATCAGTTGTCCTCGGTGCACCAGTTTGAAATGGACTTCTCACTGTCTTCTGTACAGGTCACTGCATATTGAGAGCTTTTAGTTTACACCCTCCTCGTGTCTTTGTCTTTCAGGGATGCCCAGGTTCGCCAGCCAGCCAGCGCCGTCCACTGTGCGTCTGGGGGACAGTCAGGTGATGGCGTGCGAGGTCAACTCCGATCTGGTGCCCTTCACTCGGTGGGAGAAAGACCGCCAGCCGCTGGAGCTGAGCACCCGGTTGCTCCTGCTGCCGAGCGGAGCCCTCGTGATCAACAACGCCTCGGAGGCCGACGCCGGCCTCTACCGCTGTCAGGTGGAAAACGTGGGGTCGTCCAAGACCAGCGACGAGGCCCAGCTCCGGGTTCTGCCAGGTGAGTCGAGAAAACCAGGTTATGTCAGACAAGGAGTTGATCATTTAGAATAAAGGTCAGTGTCAGAATTCAAGCCCAAAAACTGATATTTACTGCAACGAGTTCAGATTTGTTGGACTCAGTTATAAGCATTTCTATGTCCTTGATTACAGTTCAGTCACATTTGAGCTTCTAAGCTATAAAAGAATAATCTTGTGCTGTAAATCAAATTCATATTTAGTTCAGTCCTCAGAATGGATGTTAGGGGACATGAATCAGACCGAGAGCCCAGTGGGGGTGATTATCTCTTTGTCTCTTTGTGTGTCGTGACAAAAGGCTGCATGGATACAGATGGATGTATGTTTGTTTGGATGCTACCAAATGTAAATGGAATTAGTTGTTTGATTTATTCGAAGTCGCCACAGATCAGCTTGAAAATGCAGTAACTTTGGAAAGAGACCCTGAGTAATGAAACTGAGAAAACAATTACATATCTGTCTTCAGTTTGAATCCAGTGTTAAGCTTTATGGAATTATTACAGTCCCTTTGCTGTGTATATTCCGGGGTCACACATTCCCTGGTAATCGCAGGACTTTACTCGACATTTGGTTGAACCCCTAAAGAGCTGAGACTTCAGCTGTCTGAGACGTCAGCGTGGACATTACTCATCTGACTGTTCTCGCTCTCGGTGTCAGCAGCGGCCGCCCCTCAGACGTGACTTCCTTTTGAAGTTCTTAAGATAGATGACTCCTGGAGCTTGCTGCTCCGCTTCGTTTACTCTCCCCGACCTTAACCTCAGCCGTAACCCTCACACTTTTTTCCCTACTCCCATCTAAGAAACTGAAGACGAGAGGAAGCCGGAGTTCCTGGTGCAGCCTGCGGCTGTGATCAAGGTGGTGGGCACCAGCGTGCTGCTGCCCTGCGTGGTCTCTGGTTTCCCTGCGCCCAACGTCCGCTGGATGCTTGGAGACAAGCTGCTGCAAGAAAGGTACGGACATTAAGTGGAGCACTGTGTATCATAATGATTTCATCTGTTTTACCCTTAGAGATTTTCTTAAATGCTACAGATTCTCTGAGTACACAAGAATTTTTGCGGGACCTTACAAGTCTAAAAATAATAGTCTGTATCTCAGGCCATAAAATAATAATCTTCATAATGGTGAACTTTATTTATAAAGCACCTTTATAGTTACAAGGTGCCTTACAAGTTAAAAAGGCAAACAATTGTAAATAATTCTTAGACTACGATATTTCCTGATATCTGTCATATCTGTGATAGGTGTCAATTTCATTCATTGTGCTCTTAAAAAGTCTTAAATTGAACTTGTTGAAACCTGCAGAAAGCCGGTAAGTTGTGCTTTTATAGATTCATTTCAAAAATCTCTTTCCCCATCACATTTGCCTGTAGTTACTCTGAAGTCGTCCACCGCTGTGTGCAGCGCTTCCCCGGCTCCCACACATTCCTTGCTTCTGAAAAGCAACACAGACCCGTAATGTTTGCTCCTTTGTACCCGCTGCCTCTGGCCTCCAGAAGCTCACCTCCTCGTCCTGGCCCCTGCACCCCGAGGTGTTAATGCTATTCTGCCACCGCTACCCAGAGAGCCCCGGGGGGGGGAACCTGGATGTGCCATCAGAGCCACTTCAGCTGGGAGACGGAGGCTGCAGGTTTGCCAGCCGAGGGGGAAGTTCACAAATTAAGAGGCAGGAGAAGGTGTCACAGCGCCTGTGCTCTCACTCCTCTGGCTCTCATTAGCTCGGGCACAGCGGCTCAAGTCCCTCAGCAGAGAATTGCATTGGACGTGGGAAGTTTCATTCTCACCAATTAAGGAAGCACTTTGTTTACCTAACCCCTGTGTATCGCTCCTGTGGAATAATAACTCTGCAGCATGTGGGGTCAAGAGAAAAGCGTTGAAATGGGGCTCGTTCATCTAAATCTCGCCCCGGAATGGGATTCCTGCCTTGAGTGAAATTAAATGTAAGGTCATCACGCTGGTAACCGCGAGGCTCCGGTGTGGTATGAGCTTGAATATCATTAGACGCTCCAACATCCAGCTCTAAGCGCAGCAGCACATTTGAAGTTAAATGCCTGTAACACCTATGGAATTGTCCGTGATTAACTCTGACCTCCAGGGGTAGCTGAGTAAAAAGGTACTTATTAATCTACCTTGTATTAATTGCAAAACACTGCCCGGTGTGCGTACCTGACCCCCCCCCCCCCCTCAGGTGTCTCTGTTTGTAATTCGCAAGCCCCCCCCCCCCCCCCGGAACAACCAGGGAGGTCTTTGAGATATTGAAGCGGACCCCCCTGCCCCCCTGCCTTCAGGAGCAGGGACAGATTGTGTGGCGAACACATCACTGAGGCCGTCCTTTCGATTTGAATACGACATCGACAATTAGAAAGAATAGCAGCGGAACTTTCTCTTTGAGAGTCTCCTGTCCCTCTCAGGCTTTACAAGAGATAGAGGAGTCGCTGTCAATTATAAAATGGGTGCGTTGTGGAGTGCGAGGGGGGAAGGGGGGGCGAGAGGAATCTGAAAAGAGTGTCTAATTGGTCTTTGGTGCGCAGCGCGAGCAGGGCCTTCAAAGTGGCAACACCGCAGCTGCAGGCACGAGATGAAAGTTTCTGAAGATGGTCAGAGCTACCAGTTGCAGACGCGGTGACTCACCGACGGTGGGGATCATCGCGATGCTTCCACTTGTTCTTTCTCTGTGTTCCCGATAACAGAACGCCGGGTTTCATCCTGAGTGACGGAGAATGCCGATGATTCGAAATGAGTGCAACGTGAAACCATGCTGCGGTAGTCTCGTACAAATACAGATTATTGGCTAATTCTCCCCCCCCCCCCCCCCCGTGAAGGTCAATTCATGCTTTCCGCTCGCCCTCGGACAGACGCGCTTCTGTTCACACTACAATCGGGCGTAGGCCTAGACACGTTCCTCACACGCGCGTTTAGAAAACATTATAACGACCTCATGACATCAAGAGAGAGCGCTCCCTTGTTTGCTGTACTCGTCTGAGCAACATGAAGAAACATTCAGAAAGATAAGTGTGTGCAACTGCTTAACACGAGTAGGCCCAAGGATCGAAAACGTAAAGTTTACTCTGCGCTTGACCAGATGATACAAGTCACACCTCGCAGACTTGGAAACCATGAATTGATCTTGTCCTTCCTCCAGCTTGACCGACTCCTCTGAGCCACTTCAGGACGACCGTCCTTCAAACGTCTCTTGATAACGTGTCATATAAAGTTTTACTGCCACGAGTCGTCTTTAGTCTTTGAAGAGTCTCATTAGCATGCTCCTCGTAACCTTTAGACGGCAGACATCGCTGTTCCTTTGTATCACCTGCCCATATCGCCATGTAGGACTTAAAGGCTGCTGTAAAGCTCTTTGATATCTGTGATGACAGATGGAGACAGAGCTAAATCGCAATATGGAAATTCCAAAGAGTTGGATTTCTAACTCTGTCGTTGGGAAGTTAAATATATAGATAGAATATTCTCTATATATCTACTGTGTCAATCTCCCAAAATGCTTTCAGACATGCACTGAACTCCGGATAATCTCCTGAGCTGTATGTAAGAACACAGATGTCCGGGTCAGATTCTTCGGACACTCCGCTGAGTTGTTAAAAACTCCAGAGGATGTATCCGAGTGAGCCGAGAATACAGCAGGAAAACGTCGGGAACATTCACCGCGAGCGAGTGGGCGCGTTGTTGAATGTGCCGAAGATAAGACGAGGAGATTTAAGAGCGTTTGACGATCAAGGCCGACGCTGGTGTCGATGTGCGGTAAACAAAATCCTGTGATCTTGTCCTACAGTGATGACCGGTTACACCTTGTAGTCTTTTGTTTACAGTCCATGCGATTGGGAAGGTGTTGCAGGTATGACTTCACTTTTCCACCTGACACCACAATATATTTAAAACCCAGTTATATGAATGAGTGTAGACGACGTGGAGCCATTCATCTTCTCTCTGTGGGTGTGATTAATCTGGTACCAGGCTCCTGACGCCTCCTGAAGAGGATATTCAAATAGTTACAAGCTCACCGACATGAAATAAGACAAAAAGGCGTCTTTTGCTCTGCCGCACGCCCACTGGTGGGTTGGCATCACAAACATTGCTGTGGAAAGAGAAGACAAACAAGAGTCTGAAGTGTTTCTGTCAGGACACACAGCGAGGCGTCCCAGGTGCCGCTGTCATTATCAATATGGACATAAAAAAACCTGAGATGAAATGTTAGAAATGTGAAAATAAACATATCACAAACAGTTGTTACACTTTGCTGAGGTTGGTGCATCAATAAAGGCAAAAAAAAGGTGCAATGGAAACGCATCACGTGACGTCGACTGAAGAGATGAAAGAAACTGAGGCTGAAACGTGAAAAGTCCCAGATCTGTGCCGAGCGAGGAGGAAGCTGTTTGCGTGACTTGAATTCAAACATAAATTAATTATAAGTTTCCTCATTTAAATTCGATTTTTCAACATCGTTTGCTTTTTGCGGTTCCATTACAAGGGTGATCCTTTATAGTCTGATCCCACCAATAGATCTATATGTTGATATTTTCAAACCACATTAATTAAATGATAAAAAATGTATATATAGATTTTAAGAAGTGTGTGAAATATCCCAGCTTAGGTTTCCTCACCCAGAAAGCTGGATAAAGCCGTCTCCATTACACGAGGGCTTATTCCACTATAGCTTCTTACGTATTCACCAGCGTCGTGATCCCAGCCTCAGATTCGTTTAGGCTCCGAGCGAGTTTATTGCCAAGGACACCGGGCTCGCCATTCACTCTGATTAAACCCAGCAACGCGATAACGGAATATTAACACTCGAAGCCGCCCCAGTCAACACGCTGAGGATCCGTTCTTGGCAGATGCCCCCGCGAGTCCTCGACGGCTTCCCCAGGTGAGCGGCCCCGAGACGACAGGCTTTGCTTTGGGTTCCTCCCGCACGCCGGCCATGAGACGCTCATCAAAAGGACAGTCATTGTTCTTGGGAGTATCACTCTATCACCTAATAGAATTCCCCAGCAGTCAATAAAATGGATGAATTATGCATGTCGGGCCAGCAACAGGGAATTGACAGAGCATGTAAATCAACCCCCCCCCACACCTCCCCAAAGGCTTCAAGCTATCTGTCTCCTCTCCTCCATGTCTCCTCGCCTTCATTTAGATATGATTGTGTGTATTGCATTTAGTTGTGTGTGAAGGGAGAAGCTCCGGTGTTGGAAATTTGTTTGCAATTGGACGATTATCGGACAGCGGTGTAACCCCCCCACCCCCCCCCCCACCCTTGCACACACGTCTCGCATACAAACACGCACGTCTTCATCTTATTCCCCTTTTCCATGGGTGAGGGGAGAGAATAACTGCTCACATTTACACGCATGTATAAATGCAGGGGCACGCTTCTGTCCGTGGGAAGTCGACATTCAACAAGCGGCCGTGGGAGCCCAAGGTCACAGTGACGAGGGTTTAAATCAAACTGCTGCTTATAGCTTTCAGAAAAAAACGGTTTTCCGTCAGACACCATAGACTGTATGTAGAGATGTTGGTGGCTCGGGCTCGGGCTCGGGTCCTCCTGCAGCGGGCGCAGACTCAGTTCCGACCCTTGCTCTTTGCTGCGTGTCTTCCCCATTTCACGCTGGCACTGTCCGGTCAATAAAGGTGAAATGTCGCATCTCCACTTCGTCCTGTTGCACAAAAATAAAGCCAAAATGTCACTAGTGCGAGATCGTGTGTCGGGGAGATCACGTCTCAGCTGTTAATTATGACGTTTCATGCCATTTTTATAGCATCGGAAATATTTGACATACCTCATTGTGATAAGAACTACCTAAAAAGACCAAGAAGCCATCCTTGGATGATATTTCAACGTGTACTTTGGCATTTTTAGTTTTGTCCCTGTCACATCCACTAACATGGAGGAGCCTGAGTCGATGACCCGTACTGCAGCCAGGCATTCAAGTCGTCCATCTTTATCTACAGTCTAGAGTCGAACCTCATGCTGCACCAACAGGTGTGAATAGAAACTACAAACAATAAAACCATCAGAGTTTTTGAGAATCCCACCTCAGCTGATATTCCCTTGATAAACACTCTTCAATCACCCATTAATGTCCTATTTAAAAGGGCGAAGGACAATTCTCATTAAATGTAGTTTTACTGTTAGTTTTATGTTCCTTTATAGTTCCAGGTCCGTGTGGTGCTCGCTGGTGTCACTGCTGCCAACATTAAAAGTGTTATTTATGGTGGTGACTCAGGTCTGGAGCCGTGTTTGAAATTAAACCTCTATCAAACACTGTCAACAGCAGGTAATTCCAGTCATAAGCTGTAACAAAACACGGGGTTAGATCTTCTGAAATTCCCTCCGACCTTGTGTCAGACATCACAACGACTCTTTGTGAAATTGCCAATTCACGACAGAGGGAACGCTCGAAACCGCAGATGAAAAGTAATAATGTGGAGCTCAAACCAGCAGCACTTTTTTATAATGGCTTTTATAATATTTTGATAGCTCTGGCAGAGCTGCATGCATCGCAGAATAAACCATTCCACTCCTCTTGAGAACACATCATGGCCCAGCAAATACCACCGCCATTTCAATTTTCATTAAAGCCAACAGATGCCATCATCTGTAATTGTCTTCATTTTGACTGCGCGTGTCGTGAAGTGGCCCTCGCGACCTTCACCTGCGTTATTCTTTACGTTGTGTTTAATCACGTTATTTACACCCACGCCAGCGACGGGTGTCAGGGAGGTCACGTTGGTCGTCACGTTGCTTTGGTAATAAAAGTATTCGTACGGTGCAACTTCTCAATGCAACCAGTCAGAGATACACAGATGAAATATTAACAGCTGGTTATTGTTACTCCCTCTTCAGCGTGATTATTAATAATGTTAATGGCAAATGTTCTTCATCTTTCGTTCAAATAAAACGCTAAATTAAAGCACAATATGTCAAACGGTCACAAAAGCAATGTGATGCAATCCGGTACAACAGCTCTGCCTCCTGCTCTCGCTCTATGAAGCTTAGAATGTAAAATACGATTTAGCAGGAGGTGTTAATTCAACATGGTGTCAGGTAATTCCTGCAGTCGTTGTGGATGCACTGGACTACAACATGTTGGAATATCATATTTACATTATATATATATTGCAGTGGCCGGTCCAGGGTGTTCCCCAGCTCTCACTCGATGTCAGCTGGGATGGGCTCCAGTCCCCTCGCGACCCTTTAAGCATAAGCTCTATAGATAATGGGTGATGTAATCCTTAATAATCCATAATAATGTATATAATGTACATGTAATATAATATTGGTGCCAAAACAAGAACAAAACACCTCTTAATATAATCTGGTAATTAAAATAAAAAGGTAAGAACCATGTGAATCCTTAGAGAAAGTTCCTCTGCTCCACATGTTCCCCTCAGCTGGAGAGGTTAGCGTAGTTTGTCCTTAGATTCTGCTGAGGAAGTCCGATTTCTTCTACATTGGTGAAGTGATAGAAACCAGCGGCGGCGGCGGTGGCGGTGGTGGCATTAGGTAATTCAGTGGTTTTACTGGTGTGTTGCTGAAGAAACAGGACGAGCGACACAGTCTTTCTGGCAGTGGAACATGGGAAGTTTCCTTATATGGACGGTCCCTTTTTTTTTCTCCAGCACATCACACGCCAACACACACGATCTCACCAGCTCTCTTCAAAGCATGTTTTCTGTCTCGGCATCTATTTTGATTCTACTTTAATTCCCAAGTAAGGAATCAGGATGGGAGGAATTCATTGGCTACCGGCCATTGGCTTTGTTGTTGCATGGTGTGTTTGTTCTCAAACACTTACGCAATCTACTTAAACATACATTTTATTTTACATCCAAAACACAAGACTGTTCCGCATCATTAGATGAAGGAGAATTGATGATATGGGGCTTTTTTTCTTCCTTTTGCTTCACTGAGGCTCTTCACCAGACATAATGTGGTTAGGGTTTAAATGATCTGGCTTAATAAGCCGGTGCGTCGGTGTAGTTTTGTAGACATGACGTTGCACGGGGCGACAATGGGGTCATGTGCCCCCGAGTGCCCCCCCGAGGGCCCACCGCACCGATTCTAAAGTGAACCACGCGTTGTGTGCTGCTGGTTTCTTTTGTAATATCCGCTAATCGAAAAGATCGGTTTACTCTCAGGGAAACGAGCAAATACAGTCAGGTATGCAAGAGTTGTTTCTGTCTCCAGGGCCTCGCAGCTTTTCATTACGAGCCAGAGGGAAACAGAGACGTTTTCATGGCTGAGTCACTTAAGAAGCCTCAGCCTGTTCCGCTGGCACCAGGTTGTTTCTCACATTAACTTCTATTTGTTTATTTTTCTTATTCATTTCCTGAGACGATCTCCTTTGCCCCCCCCCCCCCCCCCACACACACACCCCCACCGTACTCCATGACTCATATCTGAACAGGTAAAGATGACAATGTTTTTCGGAGGCGGGACAAATCGTTCCAGGCTGCAGTCTGCGGCTGTAAAATGAAATCCCACTCCTCCCTGCACACGGTCAACGTGATTCGAATCCCTGGAACTGTTATGATTATTTTTCTGGTCGAAAAGGGGAGAGATTCACGTTCATTACAAACCACAACACCTGGACCGGCGCAATAGTTAACATCCATGGTGCATGGCGGCGCTGGGAGAGATGGGTTGAGATGGAGGATGGGTCGGTGGGTGACGAGTGGGGGGGGGGGGGTTGGAAAAGCAAAATAAGGACAGCGAGGTCAAAGGAAGAAAAGATTCAAGATTGCTGCTCCCGTCCATTAATAATAAATTTCACTTTTTCTGTTATGACAGTTGTGATTCCACCTGCCTCCCTTTTGTGCTGCAGATATCACGACCTGTGCCCGACCACTGTCACAGCACCCCCGATCACTCTGTGACAGCGTATCGCACCCGCCGCCGCCGCCGCCGCCGCCGCCGAAACACAAACATACCCCCACTTCCTCCCTGATCCGCAGCTTCCCCCTCGCCCAGGTGGACTGACCTTGCCACCATGTGTGTCACGCAAGGCTGAGTCACCGCTCACACATAGTTAATGTGTGTGTGTGTGTCCCCCCCCGCCGTCCCTCCCTCACTCTCCCCTCGGCGAGCCCTTCTGTTGGAGTCTCAGGGGCTGCCGCTGCCTTCACGTCTGAGTGACAGAACAGGGGACAAATTGTGTTCGAGACTCCTGCGTGTTGACAGGACATCTTCAAATCCCTTTTTTTCTGGACAAGTTACTCCCGGAGCAGAGGGGAGGAGGATGTCTGTTTTTCTTTTCTTTCTTTCGATATTTGGTGTTTTAAGTCAAAATGTAGATATTTGTACAGGTAAACTGAATTTGAACGGATTCAGAGATGAATCTTTCACACGTTTTAGCCAAAAATAACAACATCATATGTCACATGCTGCAACAGATCATACGTAAAGGGATTAGTAAAATTCCTCCTCCACTATCCAGAAACGAAGCCAAAGTATCTTGGATATACGAAAACTGTCCTCTCACGTGGGTGAAGTGATTTGGAGCCAGAGTCAGCGCAGTAGTGATCTGTGGTATCGAGGTCTCGTCGATACGTCCACTCCACCAATCACGAGTCAGTCTCACCTGTCAATCATGAGGTTTCACCCCGTTTTTATAGCATCAAATAATTAACATCAGTGTGAGAGGAACAGCCTAAAATGACAGAAACCGTCTTAGAAAACCATTTAACATGTAGTTTGACGTTTTAGTTCGGTCTGTGTCCCATCTGCTACCATCAGAAGGCAGGGTTTATGACCCACACTGCAGCCAGCCACCAGGGGGCGATCACAATGCTTTGGTTCCACTTCAGGGGAGCTGTCACATCTTTGAATATCGTTGCTGAAAACTGTGCGAGGCCAATTAGCATCATAGCACCTCGTCTGCCTGACACGTTAATGCTGTAATCTTCCCGTCTTGTAACAACCAAACATTGTATGTGAATATGGAAAAAGCCGTTTTAATTAGCAGCTACTGCACGAGACGTCACCTCCTTACAGCAGACACCTTGTCTTCTGTTAAAGTGCCGTCGTCGGAGCTGAGATTGACTTGCTCTGAACAGAAGGAGAAAACCCCGGGTGGTTTTGATGTGTGCTGTGCGACCCTCTTTCAAATGAAAGCGGGAAGCTGTCGATGCTCTTTCGGGAGCGAGGCCAGAGGATCTGAATAGTTGTCGTGGTGAGACTCACTGCAGGGAGTCCTGGGGCCTCAGAACCCAGGGGCGTCTTTCACAGGACGTCTTCTCCCACGTGGAGCCGCCCCCCCATGTGCACAGGACGTAATCGATGCTCAGCAAAACAAGAAGAGATCAGGTTTAGGTGTTGTTCAGGTTTTTTCCCAATACTGGTGCTAAATCAATACTTATAAAATGGTTCTGGTACCTAAACGCTATAGACTCTGAAATCTGCATTTTGATAGTTTCCAGCCGTCGGAGCTGTTGCCTGATTTCCAACCCTAGCGATGCCAGAACCCAGAGCTCCAGGCAGGGAGACGCTATGGAAGCTCCAGCTCGTCTGTTTAAAAGCTGAATCAACCTGCCGGGTTGTGCTCCTCGGTGCACTCTTTACCTCGGCATGTGTCCGGGGCTCCTCTGTGCAGAAACCATCATGCACTGATCTCGATCTCCTCGGCTGCGTCTCGCTTGCTGTGAATCTCTTTGGATTTTCATCTCCTCCAGCTGACCCGCTGCTCCCCCGCTCCTCTCCCTGCATCTCTGCATCGCGCTCTCTTTGTTAATGCACAGCTCTCTCTTTAAGCTATTGATTTATGTTTTTGTGTCTCCTCCTCACCCTCCTCCTCCCACTGCTATTCTCTGCTGGCTGTTGAATCAAACCCCCCCCCCATGGGCCTATTGAGAAAATCAAAGTTGGGCCTGTTTAAGATGGAGGAGGGTCGCTGGTTTGAGAGAGAGGCTACACAAATACATGCTGTATGTTGTGGTTTGTATTAGGTGTAAATAGTTTAGCGTTATAAATATTTATGATCGCAGAGTCTGAAATGACTCCGTTACACTTGTTATTCAGTTTTCAGTCGGCGAGGCCAATCTCCTGCCACTCTGTGTTGCTGTATGCAAATGCTTATGCTAATACACGAAGAGATTTGTGTTCGAAAACATTACCTGCGAAACATTTAATTGGAATTTGGAGCAGAGCAGCTGAGTGAACGGTGCTCGGAGCAGCAGAAAGTAAAAACACTGGTGGTTTGGTTGTTTTCTAAACCATAGCGATAGTGAAAACCTTCTCACTTCTCTCTCACTACAGGACATACAGACAGAGAAGTCATGAACTCCATCACTTGTCCTTGACGTGACATCGCCGTGTTGTTATTCTGCTCGTGTACGTCGCTGCAGTTAATTAAGAGCTGATGAAAGACAATGAAAACATTCATTAAGACAATGTAACATCTGCAGTAATGACATTGTGCACACTACATACCCCCGTAGCTGTAGCTCCAATACGAGCGGCGCGCTAAGTGTAATCTAAGCTGATGCATCCTGAATAAAACATATTGACATCTGTCCTGATTTAACAAATAAAATCTATTATTAATTACAGATATTCTGTATTTTAGGCTTAAATATATGTCTTAAATATGTTGAAACTTTTGAACTAAGCAAGAAAAGGCAGGTTTATTTATATTTTCATACACAGAGGTAGATTCAAGGTCATTAAAGACAACACAGAGACAAAATACAAGTAAAAAGTCAGAAAGCACAGTTTAAAACAATTTCCAAGCTAAATAAACATTAAAAAGAGTAAAATAAAAGAGGTAAAAGAAACAATAATTCTCTATGAAAGTAATGTTTCGGTGGCTTACATAGTTGTAGTTCTTTCTTAACGATTCAGATTCTATCTTGCTGTAATAAATAATAATAATGAAATGCATTCTTGTCTTTAAAAGGTCCTAAAAAGTCTTAAATCTAACTTATTAAAACCTGCAGAAACTTTGTTTATACATGTAACAAATCAATTGATTCGTTTTTGTCCTTTGAAAACAAGATGCTTTTCTTTTATTCCCGTCTGACTCCAGTTATATAACCAGATGTCCAAAGCCAACTTTCTATATAAATCCTGGTTGCTGAGATGAATCGCACGTCGCATTCTTTTCAGGGCGTTGACTTTGCTTTTAGTATATTTAATTCATCGGGAGGGTTGGTAAGTTGTGACGGAGCAAAAGACGCAAGTCAGAGACGTGGAGTCAACCTCGGGTCAGTAGGGGAACGTGGAGCTCGAGAGGCTGCGACCCTGACGGAGCAGGACGAGGAATGTGCTTCATAGAAATGTACTAAATGACTTTTTACATAATTTATAAGTCTGGATAAAATAAGACACCGAGGCTTTAACTCCGTCCAGATGCTGCTGCAGCGGCATCAGCCCCACGGCTCCTGGATGACATCTGCATACAGCTACAAGTGGAAAATAAAGATCCTTTCGTGCCGTTTTTATTATTTAAAGCAACCAGAAGAAAAGATTTGACAATTTTCTTTCCTTCCCTCTCCCTCCTCTGTGTGTGTTTCTCAATCCAGCGAGGGTCGCCTGGAGGTCTTGGCGGGAGGCAGTCTCCAGATCTTCAATCTCACGGAGGAGGACGCCGGCGTCTACACCTGCATGGGGGACAATTCTAACGCCACCATCGAAGCCCAGGCCCAACTCACAATACAAGGTACCCTCAGCGACCCACTTCATTTGCTTTCTAGGAACACAGGTACAAAGTAAGGTAGTGAAGTGTGGTTAATAAACAGAGGCGCACACAATCACAGCAGAGCTGGGAACAGGATGTATGCAGAGGAGGAGAGCTGAGTCTCTCCAGGTCTGACTGAACTCTCAGACCATGCCTCTATTACTGCAACAGTCTAATTCACCTGATTTATGTTTGGAAATTAGCTCATTAAATGCCCCCGAGGACCCACATCCGGGACCTGAAACCAAGCACCTGGCAATTTAGCTGGAAATGAATCGGACCAGGTTTGTTTCTCAGCGAAACCGAGTGTGGCTGTGGTGAGAGGCAGCCTCGTGGAGCGAGCTGCACACCACGATGGAGCGGCGTTTATACTGAGTTCACTGAAGTTGGCAGCATGTGGAGTGTTTGTGCTTGTTTGTATTTCACATAACAGCAGCCCCGCACAGGAATAACAGCCCCGCACAGGAATAACAGCCCCGCACAGGAATAACAGCCCCGCACAGGAATAACAGCCCCGCACAGGAATAACAAGAAACAATATGAGGCTGGTTGGAAGAAAATATATCGAGGTGGAAAAATTAGACGATGCTGAAGCTGTCAAGGTTTTTTTGTTTTTTTTACCAGAGAACATCTGGAGAGGGTGCACGTACAGTGCAGTGTGAATCATGGACACTGTGTTAAATTGCAGCAACAACTTCTTTGTTTGAATATCTATTATCTAAATGTTATAATTTAAGACAACACATGTTCATGGGATCATTCTCCATTTATTCTTTGGAGAATTCCGTTAAGATGCAACGCTGCTGATGCTGTTAGAATTTCTAGTATTAATTTTCACATGAAACTGCTAAAGCTGCTAAATCCTGAATGAATGCCGACTGATCTTCGCTTTCAAAGTCCCACTTATCAGGCAATAGGAAACCTAATTTGTGCAGAGACGTGTCTGCAATAAATCCAGAAAGAAGCTTAGCATGTGTCACGATGCAAAATCCAAAATTAAAAAGGTGAAGCGTAACAAAAAAGGTCTTAAATGCAACTGGGATGTCAAACAAACAATTGCAAAACAGAAAGTTTGAACAAAGGAAAGGACGTTAAGTGTGATCACACCTACGTGTACTTTAACCACACAAACATGTTTAAAACAGTTCTTTGAATTTTCCCACTGTCATTAAACACTTCATTTGGCACCGTATGCACGGCTTCCTGATGTGACGACAGGGGTTGAGTCGAGTCGGCGGCAGATCAACCAAACAAACACCTTTTAATTATACGTGGTGATTATTTTCTATTATTACGGGAAGGGAAACACTTCAGGAACTATCTGTTCAGTGGAGACGTGCTGGCTTCCTGCAAAGCTGTGAAAAAGCTAATTTAATTATAGAAATTATGTGTGAGTGGGTCAATGTTCATCTTTACAAGTGGTTGTAACACAGAGGAAATTTAATAAATGGAAAATTATTATATCGAAAGCTTAATGTTAGTGATAGATTTTCAAATTGTAAACATATCTTTGAGTGACTACTTCAGGCATCTACAGATTAGGTAAAAACTGCCCTGAATTACATCATTGCTTTGGATCTATGAATATAATAAAGTAGTTAAACATTGAGTCACTTCATTCAATGTAATTAAAGCCACACCTAATTCTAATTCTCTGATTTAAGTGAGATCAGTGCATTGGATTTACAACACATCACACGCACAGTGATTGTGTTGTAATCAGCCTCTGTCTGAACGTGTCTGTGAGAACAACACACATGAGCCCTGTGTGTATTTGTGTGTTTTTCCCAGCTGAGCCCACATAACAGGATTTGCTGTGAAATAAGTTTAGAAAAGGGGGGAAAAAAACCACCCGGAGGCCGATTCCCGGGTCCGTTGCATTTCACACACACACACACACACACACACACACACACACACACACACACACACACACGCAGCCGCATCGTGCTATGACTCCATACCTGTCTCCCCGAATCCCTTCATCTCCTCATCACCCCTCCGCCACCCTTTCATTATTCCCCCGTCGCTCACCGTGATTAAAGGAGACAGTAAGGGAAAAATCGGATCAGGTCACAGGAGGACATCTGACAGGAGGACATCTGACTCGGTCCTCGTGGTCGGAATTCTCCCCCCCCCCCCTCCTCGGGATTGATCAGATGTCCTGAAACTTTGTCGAGAGACATCAGTCACTGTAACGCGATAAAAATTCTTTAATTAGCTCCGATTCTGGACACTCGCTGCTCTAATTGCATTTGATTCATCCAGATTTATGAAGAAAGCCAGATTGTGGCGTTGATTCGCTCCCTTGACAACTGAAGGAACACTTAAAAGGTCAATTGATTCCCCCCCCCCCCCCCCCGAAGAAGTAGTTATGCTTGTGAAAGACATTCATAGGAATCAATGCAGTGTGAATCTATGCTCGCAACGAAACATCTTTCCCCCCGTGACGGGCTCCTTCTAAAAGACCTCAGGGCCTCTTTTGCTGCAGTAACAAGGAGAAGTAGTGAATTTACAGCCGGTGGCTTTTTCATAAACTGCGGACAGTTTGTGCTGAGGAGAGGATGCAGAGGGGCGGCCTGGGAATTTGATATCGCCCGAAGATAAGTTGAGGGTTTGCGATGCAGCTGGTGCTTATTTGTGGAGGGAGAGAGGCATGAGGGCTGCGGCAGGTGTGAGTGCACGTAATGGGGCCACTTTAGGTCAGTCACACTTTTACACTGCACACCTGCATTCACTGGGAAATATGTGCGATTCCTCATCCTAATATCAAACACCGAATCTGCCTCGGTGCTTCTTCAGTCAGTGTGACTCAGTGGATGCAGACTGTGGGTACGAGTCGACCTTCGCTTCCTCCTCCTCTTCCTCTTAGTCGACGTACGTCTTTTACTGTTTGTTGCTCTGTTTACAAGAGACGTTACTCTTCAGTTCAACCAGTCAATCAAATTTTATTTGAATGGCCCACATTCTCAAATCACAATTTGCCTCATAGGGCTCAACAAGGTGCGACATCTTTGTTCTTAACCCTCAACAAGAGTTAACTAAACTATCCTCTTTGGATTTAGTAATTACTCATTTAACAATCAGGGATCTTGGAGTTGCAGAGCTTTCAATAATAGTAACAAACAAACAAACAAGAAACCTATTTCTCATGTTTGATGATTCACTGCATCTTTATTATCTGGTAGGCAAACTGTGCATTTTGGCACTTTTATATATTTTATATATGTTTTTATTTCGTTACAATAACCTTCAGGCCTTGCGCCTTTGTTGAAAGGACAGCGTGAGGGTGAGAAAGGGGTTCAGAGAGAGCAGGGAAGACTTGCAGCAAAGCGTCGGGTCGGAACTGAAAAACAGGTTTTTACGGAATGGTTTTTTTATGGGGGAAAACCTGTGTAGCTTCTTCCTCTGTGTCATGGAGCTTTACTGTGTCCGCAAGCTATTGAAAACACACCAGTGAGGCACATGGAAGAGTCCGACTAACACACACTTTCCTGCTGCGGCTAATTATCACCGGGGCACCAAATATGCAGTATAACTGCTTCACGATTCCCTGGTAGTGAACTCCATTGAGAAAAAACCTCCCATCACTTATTACAGAAGAGACTTTACACTTGACAACTTGTTGCAGGAGCTCCAACAGAGGGGAGGACAGAGGAGAGGCGTCTCTTTCAGGGGAGTCAGATTTCCCCCGGTTCAGAGCTCGGTAACAAACCTCCGATCCACTGAGCTCCGTCTCAAAACAGGTGAACTGTTCTGTGTTTGGCTGTGAATTTGATCTCAGGGGAAAAAAACAACTGAACAAACCAGAAACACCTCTTAACAATGAGAAACCGTGTCCAAACAGCTGCAGAACAGACAGCGCCAGCGGCCGTCAATAAATAAGCCAAATGCATCCAGGAGCAGTTTGTTTATTATACATCGAAGCAAAGGGCCGGTGAGGTTAAGAGGTTCTGAGACTTTATTTTCAGAGACACAACCACAGTTTGACTTCTTCTTCCACAGTTGATCTACTTCTGAATAATGTCCGCCTCCAAACATCAGAGTTAATAGTGATGTTCGCTCACACATCCTCTCACAGGCCCAGTACAGGGGTCCGGCTCGGGCACACGAGTCCTGTGTGGACACACTTGCATGTGTTTCTATGATAACTGTGTGTTTGTGCGCTCTGCTGTGACATCTCACCCTCGATGAGAGCTGCCAAGAGGATGAATGGGGCCAGAGGAGGCAGCAGCAGCTTTTGATTATGGCCTTGCGTGACTGGGGGCGACACCCAGACCTGGACTCTGTGCGCGCGTGTGTTTGCAAAAAAGCAGAAATAGTTTCTCCGCAAAAACATGTATGTTTCCACTTTTTACGGGGGGTCCCAGTGAGTGGCCCTCATCTATCATGGCCCTCATGCTATCATGTCATCAACGTAATTGTTCTTTCCGTGCGCTGCGCTCGCCGTGCCCCTCGTAAAAAAGTCCCATGTCTCTTCTGTGGGCTGAGGATTTATAACCGCAGAAGCGTGTTTTACCTTGTTATAGAAAATGAGCAAAAATAGAAACGTTAAAAAAGGGAACCTATAGTTATGCTCAATTTCAGCTTGCACCTCCACCTTCGTCTTCACTCTCTCATTGCGAAAGAGAAGCGGTTTTTGAAAAGAAGCCACTGATCATATATCACATCTACGCACTTTGGGCAGCTCGCATTGTTCCACCAGGCGATTCAAAAGGTGACGGCAACTAAAATAAACGTGTGCCGCGTAAATTAAACCACAGAAAACGCTGTAAAGGGATTTTTCTTCCTCCAGCGAGCGATTGGAACAGTTCACTTTAAATGACGCATGTAAGAATCACAGGTTCTATAAACGTTCTGATGGATGTTTCAGTCTGTTTTTAACGTTGTCTTCCTGTCCTCCCTCAGCGTGACTGAAATAACAAGAAAGTTTCCATGAAGCTTTTAAAAGAGCAGCGATCAGATAAGCAGAACAACCCACAGACACACACCCTTCCCTTATTTCCTTCACATGGGGGTTTATCTTCAGCAGTGGAACAAGAGGTGTGCGGAGGTCGGGTCCGTGTGATTCCTGTGTGCAGCTTCTCTCGTGCCTGCCGTTTATCTGTGGGGAATCTGCCGTCTGTTATATATACTTCTGATGGTGACGCATCTGCGCGGCAACACAAACTGTGTGTGTCTGTTTTTGTTATAGCGTTGTTTTTGTGTCCTATGTGGCTACATCTGCTGTGGGGAACAAAGTGCAGCTTTGCTCACGTCATCGTGGGGCTCATCTGAAAGGCATCAATCAGCCTGTCCTCCTTAGAGTACACACACACACACACACACACACACACACACACACACCACACACACGCACGCACACGCACACACGCACGCACACACGCGCGCAAGAACAGAAATGTAACTGAGCATAGTTTAATTATGGCTCACATCATTACGCCCACTACACCTTTACATTATTGTGCCATAGTTGAACTTACGATGCTACCATGCACCATTTTGTGTGTTTTCTTTCTTATTGTGTCAAGCTACATCTCCTTTTTATTTTCCACCTGGTGTACATCGAGGGCATCCAGACATTGATGTACAACTCCAACAGGACGTTATAATAATAATAATAATAATAATAATAATAATGTAATTAAGACATGTACATGTCTACGTGATGCTACTAAGGTCTTGAAAAGAGAGACACCCCACATGTCTTTAAAAATGCTGTTTATGTCACAGTGTCCTATTCAGACTATTGACTTAAGTAGGATGATGTCGGAATATTGGTGTCCATGTAAATGAAGTCAAAACAACTAGACCTATGGTATTTAATTTGTTAAAACCCAGAGAAATCCCTCACATTTAATTTTGACATCTTACTTCATATCCACTTCATACCCTGGATTTAACTTCTTGGGCAAATGACGTTTGACGAAGGAAAGCCCCTCTGTGAGCCAGTTTGCCAGTTTGCTGTTTTTTCCTTCCACTGTTTGTATTGGATCCGGATTATTCGTTGCCGTTTGCTTCATAACGGGAATGAAACTTAAATCAGTTACCTAATTTGTGAACATGATATGTAGAGTTTAATCTTCGAGGCTGGTAAAGACAACGACTCCCATGATCCCACGCTGCCACCGATGTCATCAAACTCTGTATTTAGTTCTTGTTTTGATTAAGAGACCCCTAGAGGCCAAAGTCACATATCAGCGTTGAATCGGCCCCAAATTCCTGTCGTCTGACTCCAGCTTTAAATAAAGTTTACAGGAAACACGACATCCAGTGATTGATGCACCAGACAGCCATGGATTCTCGCATGATTTTTAAAACTGCGATACACAGAAATACAAAACAAGCTGTGGTTTTATTGGTTGTGTCTTTGTTTTTTGCTGTTGCTCCTCCAGAAAAGGAGGTTGAGTAGAAACAAAAAGCACCAAAAAATCGTCCTTGCTCTGAAATGAAGGCACAAGCACCGAGGTAGCGCCTTCAGCTCGTCTGTGTGCCGCAGCCAAACCATCCAGGCTTTGGTTTCAGGATTTCCTGGATAATCTACGGCCTCTGCTTCCACTCAGTTCTGGTCATTTTCTTAAACCATCAGAGAGAGTCCTCAAAAAAGAGAAGAAGATTGAACTCCCTCTCTTTGACTCTGCCTCTACCAGACGTTGAATTATCCGCTCAGCGACTTGCAAGTGAGCGCAGAGCATCTTCCTTGTTTGTTTTGGCCGGGATTAAGAGAAAGCTGTTATCTTCAGGAGAGCAGGGGGGGTAATTAGTGCAGTCCGAGCTCCACTTACCCTCGGAGTAAACCCCCGACTGCCCGAGAGCCGTTGTTTAACTATATGAAGCTATCTGGACTCCGGCCAAGCTCGTGAAGTAGTAACATGTCTGCCATATTTAGATCCTCCAGCTTCGACTATCTCCCCCTCCTTAAAGGGATAGTTCACCATTAAATGAGGATTTGCTCATTATCTGCTCGCCACTGTGCCGACGGCGGGGTGGGTGAAGGGTTTGAGTCCACAAAACACGTTTGGAGTTTCAGGGGCAAACAGTGTTGCAGCCAAATCCAATACAAGTGAAGTAACTGGGGATTAATTCTCCAAATGTAAAGAAACAAAGAGGAAATGCCTCCATACTGCTCCTGTGGTGTCGTCCAAGTGTCCCTAAGCCACAACATTCAAATTCAATTCCAAACGGCCTCATTCACACCATGTTTTGAGCCTAAATGTCCACTGATGTCCTCCTGCCTGGAGCACGCGGTCGCCAGTTGCTTCAATTGTATTGGATTTAGCTGCAACGCTGTTTACCCCTGAAACTCCAAACGTGTTTCAAACACTTCACCCACCTCCTCCATCGCCACAGCGGTGAGTGGATAATGAGTGAATTCTCATTTTCGGGTGAACTACTGGGATTAGACGGCAGCTGGAGCCTGAAAGTTGTGGATTAATAAATTGTTTATTTCACCTTTTTTGACTCATCCCAGCGAAACCATCGGCAGCAGCTGCTTCCTTCAGGTTTTGACACTGTGATGTTCCCCAGTTTTTACGAGTGTCAGCGGATGGAGCGGTGGCCTTTCCCCCCTTCGTTATGTCTCCACTCCGTTTACTCTTCGCTATCAGTGACACTTTAAGTAATCTGCCCAGAATCCCTTCAGGAATCCTACAGGGTTTTGTTTTAACAAGCTCACAGTCCCCCTTTTGTTAGCAGTTCACTGGAGTCAGTGTCTGAATTAAAGCTTCTTTTACTAAGCCACAGGCTGAAGAGATAATACCAGCCCCACAGAACCAGCATCTCTCCGCTGGTTTACCACCTTCATATTTCTCTTGGTGTTTAGTTTTTTTGTTGTCTCCTCTTCTTTTGTGTAGCTGTGTTTTCTTTTTGCTGGTTTTCCCGTCTCTGCTGGATTTTTTTTTTTCTTTCTCAGCGAGTGGTATTTATGTTCAAAAACAAGTTGGCCTGTTTCCAGCCGAGTGTCTGTGAGACTGTGAGCTGCAGACTGTAGGAAAACACGATGACGGCGTCTCTGACGTCAGCCATATGTTCACAAAGGGACATATTTAGTCCTGGATTTGGAATCAATCACTCGCCACCGTCTTGTTACTTGAGTACTGCAGTCGGACGTTACAGCCGCGAAATACTGAAGCCAGTGGCTCTCAATCTTTATCCTGTGGCCGGCTGCAGTAAAGGTCATAAACCCTGGCTCCTCCATGTTTGTGAATGGGACATGGGTCAAACTATCAACATACATTTTTTTCCCAAAGATGGTTTCTGTCATCTTGGGTAGTTCTTATAACACTGATGTTCATTCAGGTGACCCTGTTAACACCCGCCTACGTTATAACAGCCCACAAACGTTATAAACCGCTAAAGTATTATATAATTTACTGCAAAATGTATTTAGTAATAGCTGTTACATTTGCAGGAAATTATGTATTACGTTCGTAGGAGGCAACTGTTTTTACATATGTGGGATTATTACGTCCGTGGGTGTTAAAGTCCCTGTGGAATTTCCTTCATGCATTTCACACTTTTCCAACAGACATTTTGAATATTTCTTACTGCGAGTCCACGCAAAGCCCTTTTTTTGTTGAAAACCCAAATTTCCTTTGTTTGCATATCGGTGCCTCTCGCAGTGCATTAGTGCCACTGTTGCCGGCCTCACAGCTGCCATCCAGGAGAACTTCAAAAGGCACTTTTCTCTGCCTTCGCCTCGTTGCAAAAATCCATAGTGGTTTACGTGTGCTCCCAGCGAGCAATAACCTCGTGTGTTGGCGTATGAACAACCGCCTGCCGACAAGCTGTGAATGCATGTATGCAGCACTTTAGGAGCAGGCTTGTTTTTATAATGATGGACATTTTCAGCTATAGTCACACTGCATTAGTTTCCCCCAAAAATCCTTATCGTCTGCGTACTTCTTTGCATTTGCCTGTTTCACGCTGCAAATAGTTAATTAGGGAAGGTCTTCTTGCATTGAGAGTCTCCCCCACCCCCCCACCACACACACGTTTCACCCTCTGTTGAGTCCTGATGGCTTCCAGCACCCCCCCCCCACCTCTCCCCCTCAAAGCTTTATTGGTATATCTAGGCGTTTCTACTCATTGCTCTGTCCAATAGGTTCCAAATGTCTGAAAATGGTGCATGTCAGTTGGAGAGAGGAGGAGGAAGAGGAGGAGGAGGAGGGGGGGCTGAAGATGGAGAGATAGACAGGGAGTTATAGGAAGATTAAGAGTCAGGGGGGGGGAGAAAAGGGAGAAACAGAGATAGAGATAAAGAGAGACACGAGGTACCAGTCACCATCAAGACCTGTCAGAAGCAAAGCGCACTAGGGGGCTCTGCAAAATCTAATATATATGTATATATATATATATATATATACATACAAATGCACAAATACAATCAATGTGTATGGATCGAGACAGCATACATCTGTTAGCATATATAAGCAGGCACTTACACACACACACACTCACAGACACACACACATATTATGCAAACAAAATCCACCCATACACATTTTGCCGGCAGGGAAGGAAGCAAACACAGTTATGCACAGTATATAGCACCAGTACTAATGGGATGAAACAAGTATCCAGACTCGTTTAGGATTATTCATACACACACACACACACACACACACACACACACACACACACACACACACACACACACACACACACACACACACACACACACACACACACCCCGTGTCCCTGACACACACAAACTAAACCAAGGATTCCACCTGCCTCTGCTGCAGACACAAATAACCAGGGGACACCACACTGTGAAACACATTATTCACAGCTCACACGTCCACCTGCAGGGAACACGAGCACACACACGCTATCACACACACACAAAAACTCACACACACACCAGGATGGTGGCTGTAGTTGTTCAGAGATCCAGACTACAATCATCCCCATCCACGTTTCAGTCCTCAGTCATCAGTATTCACCAGATTAGCTGATGGAAAATGCGAGACACTCATTAAGCGAGGGGAGGGAAGGTTTCGGTTTTCCCCGGCTCTATTCATTCGTTTCATGTTTGACCTGCTCGGCTGGAAGAACTACTGGAATTTGGTAGTCATGGAAAAAAGCTAAATACTGTACAGTGGGGGTGCACTGCAAGTTGATATTTTCTTTTTCCGAACCTGGAGGGAAAATCCACCCAGAACTCACTTCATACAACCAGAGTGACGTGCATGAGTTTAGCATTACATTTGGGCCCATGGATTTATAAATCCGGCTCAAGGAAAAACCACTTGATGAGAACTGGAACAGTGGAACGTGTGTATGACTTGCAACGCACACATTAACAGTACAGGTCTCTATTTTGACTACACAACATCCAGCAACGCACGTTCAATTAATGCATTTAGTATTTTAATAAAACCTGTCACATAGATAGAAATGATTTAGTGCTTCAGTTTATTTTTGGACAGTTTACATGATCGTACCTGCAGCTGCTGCCTGTTCAAGCTGTTTAAAGGACTGCACACGCTGTTAATTCCATAATTATCCTGTTTACTTGATAAGACGGGGGAATCACTTTTTTGCAACGCTCCTTTTTCCTGATGAGCTGGAAGAAAGTGAGGACACTGGGTTCCCCTGGGTCTTTAAACGAGGATGCAGAGAGAACACTTTGTGTTTGTGCTTCTCTCTTTGTGCTCCTCTTCTGTTGAGTTGTATTTTCACTTCCACGTCCGCTCCATGCGCTCTGCGTTGGGGGGGGGGGGGGGGGGGGGGGGGGGGGATACTAACCAGATGGGCAAAGTGCATTTCAAGGTCAGGGAAACACAAACGCATGATGGAGTCTAGTGATGGGAATTTCGTCTCTTTAAAAGGGAGCCTGATCTTACGGCTCCGGTTCTTTCCCAGAGACGTACAAGAGAACAGTTAAAAAAGAAAAAGCTCAAAAGAACGGCTAGTTGCTTAGTTTTTTTAGAAGGTGGGGCTAACCAGGTTTTATCCGAAGTTGCTGTGGACTTTCTCCGGAGCTTCTCCTGCCTGCCCTCTAGTAAGAACTCAGGAGAACATCTGAATGAGCTAATGTGAGAACACAGCTGGAGAATATCTGGAGGATTCACCACCAGTGATTTGGCGCAAAAAAAAGACACTCAAAGATGTCTACCTAGAAAGACAGGATCTCCACAGCAGAATTTGTTTGCAGGGATGTTTCTTATGTTTTGAACTCGTCTCTGGAGAATCTCCTTCTGCATTCGTCATGTGTGAAAGACTCATTTTGGAACCCCTCTTTTTCCAGAGTTAATTTCTGAAAATGGCTCTAGTAACCCCAGCAATTTCTTTTTGAATGTGTTGTAATAGCACTTAATTACATTGTATTATCTGCTCTGTTAACATGAGGTGATGCCATATCAATGTAAAGAATGATGTCGTCTCCCGTCCCCCTTGTCCTTCTGAATCTGTTCACGTGAAAACAGGAGCGTTGACGTTGTGCAGTGAAAATTGAGCACAATTATAAAAGTACCGGTTCAAGTAGCCCACGACTTGTTTCCCTTTGTTCTTACCAAAGAGCCATTTTAAAAGAATCAGATCATTTGTGAACGGCACATAAAAAAAAAAAAAACTGACTCTATCATGTCCTGTAACTGCGCAGCTTCTTGATGTAATTAGGCTGTAATTGTTTGAGAAATATGTGCACAGCGGATTGTTTCTTTAAACGTCGACAATTTTCTTAATTGTCTTGCTCTCGTTAACAGCACGTCCCAGCAGGATGAGGGCTAATCTGTTAACCAGCCGTTTCGTGTTAAAACAAATTAGCCACGGCGACATCAAGCACACGAGGACTTGACCTCACAATCAGTTGCTCAGCTGAGTAAAGCAGAGAAAAGGACCCGGCCCACCCGCTGCTGCTGAAACCCAATCAGCTCATGTTGAATAGCCACAGAATAGATGCTAATAACTGGCTGTAGCTGGGCCCAGGAGGCTGATGGCGGAGCTTGACACGGCGGCGCACTAACAATGCAGCCATTTAAAGTGTGGTCGGTGAGGTCGCTGCTTATCAGAGACAGCAGAGAGGCGCAGAAACACCCACATACTGTACACGCACACATGCAGCCTGTCTCACTGCATCTCCCTCCCTCTCTCTCTCCCCTCAACACGTACGCTCCAATTATAGAGAGAGGACGAGGCCTGGGCCCTGTGCTCCCAGCGACCTTGCTCTCGGACAGATTGATGAGGCGCTGTATCACCCCAGCAGATCAAATAACTCCTTCCTGGCCCTCATTACCAGGACTAGGGGGAGATCTGACAGTGCTCGTCTGTGCCGTCTGTGCCGTGTGTAGCACGCTAACGTACGAACTGATACCAGGCTGTTATTTTTCACCCGTGATGAAGTAAGGACGGAGGTTATTGACCCTCTTTATCAAATATTCTGAGTGTTTCCATCTGCGGGAAAGGTCACCGCTGTGTGAAGGATGCAGATAATCATTTGGATGAATTGCCGTTGCATGATGTTTGTTGTTCTTTCCACTTTCCCTTAAATGGTAATTTGGCAAATGAGGAGAAGATATGGAATCATTCCGTCTTGATCGTGTTCTGGCAGAGACCACAGCACGGTTTTTATGTGCCTGGTTTCTTTTTGATAAATTGGTTACTGATTTTCTTCCGACTTCTCTATACGTGTCGTTATGCCTCCGAGCCAGCGACAGCCAGATTCCGGGTGCAGTGTGTTTTTGGATGTCCGTCCTGTTGTTCAAATTTGGAACATGCGTTAACTTGGACTCATGGATGAACTGATAAGATTTCATCACCTCTTTTTTTGCCTTGTGAACTCATTATCTTAAGAACGCCTCCAGGGAATCCTCTCACATTTGGCACCAATGTTCACTGAGACTCCCGAATTAATTGGTTAGATTTGGGTGCTCAAATGTCAAAGGTCAAGGTCATTGGCCTCTTATTTCTCAAGTCCACCGTTAGTGAGTTTCCTCAGATTTTGATCAGACTCAAAGATGAACTGATTCAACCACACAACAGTTTTTAATTCATATCTTATTTGCTTCCTTTGCTTTAAATGTTAATTCAATTCCCCCCCCCCCCCCCCCCCCAACTCTGACAGTTGATGTAATTTCCATTTAATTTTGACTCCTGTTTCTCATCTGTATTCCACAGTTCCCCCCCAGTTCATCAAGCGGCCGGCCAACATTTACGCCCACGAGTCCATGGACATCGTGTTTGAGTGCGAGGTCTCGGGGTCGCCAGCTCCCACCGTCAAATGGGTGAAGAACGGAGACGCTGTCATCCCCAGTGACTACTTTAAAATAGTTGTAAGTTCTCTTGACACCAGAAAGAAATTGTATTTGCATGATTCTGCATCATCACATTGTCAAGACTTTGAAATGGGTTAGAAATGCCAGTTGTAACCTATTTTTATTTCCTCCATTCTGTTCTGTAGAAGGAGCACAACCTGCAGGTTCTGGGTCTGGTCAAGTCGGATGAGGGTTTTTACCAGTGCCTCGCAGAAAACGATGCCGGCAACATCCAGTCCAGCGCCCAGCTCGTCATCCTGGATCACGGTACGCCACTCTCCACCGACAGTAGTGTGCAAATCGGATGTTTTAGTGAACTAGATAACATCGATTATACATGAGAATATGACAAAAAACACTAAATTGATCAGATAAAATAATATGTCAGGGAAAAAGCTCCTCAGACACCAGCTATATGTCAAATAAATCACAGAAGTTGTGGAATGTCTTTACATTTTGTTCAAATGTAAAAAAAAATGATTGAATGTTAGACGCCGAGCCTGTTGCTCAGAAACTTCCAGGGCCCGGTTTGGCCTCTTTTAGAAAGAGCGATGAAGGAGGAAATGATCAATGGGTGCCTCTCCAGCTTTCTATACAGTTTGTCTTATTTGGAAACACCAAACCGGATCCTGGAGGCTGTGCACGTCCGTGAAGGTGTGAGGAGAGAGTGAGGCTGTGTAGTGAACAGTGAAATGAAACCGCTGGGATCTCGTTAGACCAGAGGTGACTCAAAGGGAACAGAGGTTTGCTGTATCTGGGGCGAGTGACGCTCCGTCCATTCCACATCCCGTCTTATAGAAATGTTGTGAGGAAAAGCCTGCCCTTTGATGCAGCGTCTTTAGAAAAAGCAAAGGCCTCCTTTTTTAGCGGGGAGCTTTACCTAAACAAGAGCCCATGCACCGGTGGAGTAAAGGCGTCTTCCTGGCTGTGCATTTCCCTTTTAAGTGGAAGGAAGGTTTTCAAAGCTAATTCCCAGAGGGGGAACGACACAAGCAGACGCCAAGGACAGTGGCTAGAAGCACCAGGACTAAGTGCCTGGAATGAGAGGCGAATGTAGAATAATGATAATAACAATAATAATTCAACATCCTCGTACTCGGGGTAGTTTTGTTTCATTACCCCTGACCATTAGAGAAAATGTAACATAACTTCGATTTGAAATCATTTGCACAGTCATAATAATCAGAGTCTAACCTGCAGGGCTGGAAAAACCACAACAGCAGCAAACTACAAGATAATAAACAAGACAATTTCACTAAAAACTCATAATCAAAATATATTCAGAAGGTGGAGGAACAATAAACTGGCAAGTGGAGCGAAGGCAAAACATTGCTCCTGCAGCAGAAATCCGTGTTTTTGTGTCTATAAATCATAATCACTGTTAACTGTTGACTCAAACCGTTTCGCCGAGGAAAGATGGGAAATCTTAATCAGGCGTGAACTCCCCCCTTCACTTGAAGCAGGTGGCTAATGGATTAGCATAGCAGTGTCCAACCGGTGGGCCCCCCAGCTGTGTCATCCCCCCCCCCCCCCCGATGGGAGGACGTTAAGTCAGAAATAATGACGACCTGCAGCTCATTGTGTATTTGTGTTTGACACCAGCGATAAGGGTGTTGCCACTTCACATGCCCCCAAGTTCCTTTTCTTGTTTTGGGTTTGAGTTGGAGATGAATGGGATGAATCTACCGACACAGCTGCCCTCGCACGCGGGGTCCTCGCCCTGAGCGGCGCTTTGAAGAAATGAATCTCTGTTTAATCCATAAATATTAGAGAGGATCTTTTTTTGTTTGTTGCTTTGTTACGTGTCTGAGTGCGTACGTCTGTCGCGGTCACGCTGATTCTCGTCCGAACACACGAGCCTCCACCAGCTCTGTTCTCCAGTTTTTCCTGTTTGTTTATCATCCGCTCTCCAGTCTGAGACTCAGATGTGGAATCGAGAGAATAGCCGAAGTCACCGTGACTCTCTTTATTCTCCCTGTAAATTATTGACGTTCTTTGCTCATATAGACACATCCACAAACGCTCGCTTCACTGCGTCAAAGTAATTTCCTCTCTCAAAGGTGCAATTTGCGACTCCAAATGGTGAATCGATGGGAACGTGTTGGAAATCAGCTCATTTTCCACGGCTATTTGTGTTTTGCCTGAGCGGCTCGGTGATGTGAGGCTGATATGAAGCTCTTTAGGTTCTAGTGGAGCAGTTTCTCTCTTATATCTCTTTCCTTCCATGCTTCTGAGGAGACAGCCAAGCTACATACATATATAATCTCTGTCCACACAAGCGCTTTGTCTCAGGTTTGATCCCCGTCCATAGTAACATGCTGACACGTACACATGGCATGTGTGTGCTGGTGTAACAGGGGGTGGACATGGGAAATGTCGCAGTTCGCTCGCCTCCTACGCACGTACACAATTGTATCATCGTAAAATGCAGGATTTAACTGAACAACAGCGGTTTGCAAAGACAACAGGGTCAGAGAGGCTTGTAACTGATTATCCTTGTTGTGTTCTGCACTGCCGAGGCTAATGCTGGTTGTTTTCTTCCGGGTAATGTGACGGTAGCCTGACGAATCGGTGAAGGCCACCTCGTGACCGAAAAGACCCAATCAGCAAGAGGTCGTGAGCGTCATCGTTTCCAAACGTCTCAATTTCTGCCCGTCTAGACTGAGATGAAGCTTTTGAGTTTTCAGACTAAAATGGGGTCGGCAGCGTTAAAGTAAAACTCCATATTCGTGCGCACACCAGTCGTAACCAAAGCAGAACTGATGCGGTTTCAAACCAGTACGGACGCAGCTCTGCAGCCATCTGCCACCTCTGCCTTTCACCTTCCACCCTTGTCTTCCTCAGACACCTGCTTCCTGTGATAATCCAGCACGTTGGGCTTTGTGTTAATTGTGCTGGCCTGAGTATCCCCCCCCCCACCCTCACAGCTGGGCATCTTTGTCCACTTCCCACAGACACTCCTCCTGCTCTTTGCTGCCCCTGTGTGTTTTACCTCAGTCGAGTGTCCCTCACACACCTGCCAGGCCTGAATCCTTCCTGAAGCGGGGGGCCAGGAAAACACGCTGGCTCTCGGTCGGCTGCCTTGCAGTCGGGGGGAGATAAGCCGGGGACTTGCCACCGGGATAAAGTTGTCTTCACCCAACAGGGAAATCAATGGGGGCGAGCTGCTTCTAAACACCCAGCGGCTGCGACTTGGCTAATATTCATTAGCGCTCATAATCTTTGCATCTTGACGCTGCCAGCTGCGGTTAAACGCGGCTCCACGATGATTCCTGCTGTGGCTGTGTGGAATGGAAAAGGGTCAGCTGTTAGCATGTACAGTATTACAGGGCTTTGAACTGTAGTCGCTCACGATGAGTTTTCGCTTGAACAACATTTCTGAACCTCTTCCCGTAAGGTTTATCCTGATTTAGCCATTGTTGACCCTTTGAAAGCTGCAGGTTTTTTGGAGGGGAGTGCAAAAATAGGACCTCAGATTGCAGTCTCCAACTGCTTTCCTGGACATTCCACAGCCATGTGCAATGTGGGTCAGCTAGTTGCAAACAGATGTGGGAAAATAGGAGCACAATGCCAGAAAGTGGTCCTCGGGGGGGGGGGGCGTAAGTATGCAGCCAAGCAGTGCCCCCTTGTAAAGCTGCCACATTAGGAGCTGTCGTCTTCGGCAGGTTTGTGCCAGTTGTGCTGGAGTTTCTGTTGTAAGTCACGACGTGTTGTCAGAGAGATCGACGGCGACAACTAAATCTGAGGCCGGGATCGATAAAATGACTGCTCTCATCCGGAGATGTGCTCAATTACAAGTTTGACTGAATAGTTCCTGAGGTTTTTCCTCACATCCCCCGAGTCCCCGACCTCCTCACTGAACTATAAATACAACCACTGGTGGCTGTCGTTAGTGATTCGCTGCTGGCAGCCTGTCCACCTGCACACCCCACTGTCACCGTGACGGCGACGGCGAGGGCGGGTCGTGGACGTGCTGTTTATGGGATTATTATCACGTGTCATCTGAAGACATTGTGCGGCAACAACTTGCCTTGGCCTTTTCCAGGCAGACGATTATGTGAAATGCTCATGCATGAAACAGCAGTAGGCGGCAATTACAGCCCGGAGAGGAAATGGGCCACGTCGTTCAACCTTTGAAGTCGTACACGCCTAGACAAAGCACTTGTTTACATGATTGTCATCTTTCCCATGTGCTTTAAAAAGACTGCAGCTGCGTTTGAAGCTCGATAAGGTGGCGCACTACAGTGCACATCCAAGTTTTTACAACGCGGTTCCCTTTTCCGGAGTTCTTTCAGGTCGAGGGCAGAGCCGAAAACAAATATTTAGTTCTCAGGATAACTGCGGAGGGGAGAGAGTGGAGAGCTGCACAATGTTGCACCCACATGTGAGAAGCACACATTCATCACCGCAAAGAAAAGGCCCCTCCACCATTTTTTGTATTTTCCATTTGTATAATCAAAAAATCCATGGCTACAATACCAGCCTGGAAACTATAACTTGATACCCACTTGTCAAAAATAGTTTTTCCTTTATTTAAGATTCAAGCACCTGAAAGCTTAATATGAAAAAGGCAAACAGATCTGCATTTGACTTTGGCAAATAAAGAGAGAAGGGATCCACTCCACTGTTTGCATACATTTAGAGAGAAATTCACTTTGATTTGCATGTGGATACGTACTCCTCATATGCTGTGGTGGTAACTCTATATAGAAATACTCCTCTGTCTGAGGTCTGTCTGTCCCTCTCTTCTCCTCCACTTCTCCTCCTCCTCCTCCTCCTCCTCCTCCTCCTCCTCCTCCTCCTCCTCCTCCTCTTCTCTTCTTCTCTTCATGCCCACAGCTCACGTAAATACTGGTTGGACATTTTGCCTCCTTGTGCCCAGGCCAAGTACTTCACTGGGAGGCTTCAAAGCTTGTTTGGATGTGCAAGGTCTAAGCTCTCATCCTATTTTAGTCACAACTGTTGCAAAGTGAATTTCGTTGACCATGAAAGAGAGGGACACATTTCATTAAATACTAACCAGAGTTTTCACAACTGAGAGTCTGAACCAAGGTTAAAGTCTCTGTCACGTTGCAAACGTTAGATCTGGTTAGTTTTGTGTCGTCATCACCTACGTGTGCGTGACATTGATTGGTTCCTGGACAGGTGTGCGTGTTGTATCGTCTTTGTTTTGTTTTTTTAATTTAGTGCCTTTCGGTTAACAAACATTAAATCGTCAGAGGAGACGACTGGAGTCGATCCCGAGAGCTGCTTCCGCTTCTTTTTGTGGAATTTTGTCTCAACTTCCTGCATTTGTCCAAAAATATCCCCAAAAGTGTTTTCATACTGCAAACGAACCAAACCACCGTGCAGTTTGATCCGGATCAATTCCACCTCTGTTGGTTGGACTACACTTTGCACTGTTGGTCTGGAACGGCGTCAGATCGAAGGTTCGGATCAAACAATGTGTATAAGAGTCGTTATCTTCTTCCTCCTGTAGACTGATCCTGTTCCCAGAAATGATTTGGGTTGTCTTATGATGAAGAAGGATGATGCACTCCTTCTGATGCTAATGAATTTATTCAAGCTTTTGTTAAATCCAAAGCTTGAACATCCAAGCCCTCCTCTTCAGTCCCCTCTCTCTCCTTCATCTCTTCCTCCTTCACGTTCTCTCCGCTTTTCTCTTCCCCACCTCCGCTTGCTTCATCTCCCCCCCCCCCCCCCCCCCTAGACCTGTGGCAGGAAGCAGCAGAGCCCTGTCCTCCCCTCCCCTCTCAGGTAGCTGCTGATAGATGGAGACGCCTCGCCACCGCCTGCAGTGCCTGGTTTTTTTGTTTTTTTTTCAATCGCAGGCGTCAGGACTGCGTGATGAACAGACACGTGCGCTGTCCCCAGAGTTGCAGCTGACAAAGTGACAGGCACACAGAGATACTGAGAGAGGATGTTTACAGAGTTGCACATACCATAACTTCATTAGTGAATCAATTAATCACAGCAGAGCTGAGCTCCAGATCTCTGCGTGAAGTGACTCAGGAACTCAGAGTCTCTGACTGGATTTGCAGACGACTTGTTGCTGCCAACAGAAAGTCTCTGAGTCTCACTCGCTTTGATCGGGGCTAAGACAGTTTACACTTAATAAAGATTTAAACCTCAGAGAGGAAAACCCACGCAGGTTTTATTTAGATGTAACTAATATACAACACAGAAAATAAAGTTAAAGCTCGCCTGGGAAGGATCTGCAGGGCACAGCATGGAGCCTTTTGTACACTTTTAGTATAAACTAAAATTATAATAATTATAATATGATAAATGCATCTCTACATATTTCTGTAAATGCAAAACAATCCAGAACAAACAACAAAGAACACACACAGTGACGAGTGTTACAAAGCTCCCTCCGCAACATCAAGAAAACCAAAACCATTACAGCCAGAACACAACCGGGCCGGAGAAAGCTGGTATAGACAGAACGTGGCTGCCGGAAGAACTTCTGCTCACACTGTGGACCACAGGAAGCCTGACGAGGAGAAACAGAAGTGATAACTGCAGCAAATTTGTAACAAATATACACTCAAATATAGAAAGTGTCTTGTTTCAGCAAAAGCAGTAATTATTTCCAGCCGGACCCTTGATGCACATGAGGGAACCCTGCGTTCATTTTTGTGGCTCTGTGCAGACACTCAAGTTTACTTCCAAATATATTTAGATTTTCAAAGCTTTATTTTCTTGTACGAATATAAAGAGAGAGATGATGGTGAGAAACTCTAGCAGCTCTAACCGGCGGTGCAGAGAGACATTTATTATGAATCCCTGTGATATAAAATGTAACTAGATCATGATTAAAAAGCAAAGAGACTCTGTGAGTTCCAGTGAAGTTCGAGCAGACCGAGCTGTAAACTGTTGTAAAGGAAAAAATCCTCTTAACACACGGGTTTGAGACAAACCACCGACGAGGGGAGATTCCTCCATCACATCAGAGCGCCGCCCTTATTCCCTGCTCAAATCAAGAAGTGAGAATCGGCTGCTAAAGGACCCTTCCCTCCAGCCAGACTCCTCCAGCGCTGTATAAAAGCCCCGGCCCACTTCAGGGAATACAGTGTGCTCCATCATCTTTTAGCAGGGTCACGGCCGGGCCAGCGGGAGCAGAGTGTGTAACGTTGTGAGCATGTGAATGTGTCAGCGCCACGCGCGGCTGCCATGTCTTCTGTTTGGCGCGGACTGCATCGTTAAGTGTGGCTTCGACAGCGGGCGCCAGCGTGGAAATGTGACAGCTAAACAACGTGTCGCCATCTCCTGGGGACACGTGCACTCGTACGGTCACACTGCTTTTAGGCTGTGTCCAAACTCACTCACTACATGGTTCACTGTAAAGTCAGGTTGCCAGTGGGTAGTGCTGTGAGAATGTGGAGTGAGAATCTTTATACCCTATATTGTGGACTCATTGTATTCCACAGTGCATCATGAAAAGTAGCATTCAAGCGATGGTCAATAGCAACAGAGCAATGTACCATCATGCATTGCGCTCGGAGAGAGAACTGTATGATGTGGAAAGCCTCAAAAGAAGCAGCAGCAAACGAAAAGACTTTAAAGAAGTACAATTTGTTGCAGACACTAAATATTGCTCTTTGCAGCCATAGACTGCAGATAAAGATGACACGTCTCCACTTCCTCTCGCTATCCAGAAATGAAGGAATGGGGAATTGAACCGTGGTAACTATAGGTCCCACTGATACATTAAGCTCCAATTATCATAGCATCAAATAACTAATTAGAACTAAACCTATTGGAAAGGTTTGCACTAAGAAGTACCTACAATGACAGGAACCATCTTGAGAATGTTCAGTTCATGTCCCATCTGGAGGGAGTCGGGTTTCTGACCCATACAGCAGCCAGCCACCAGGTGGTGATAGAGGCATCTTCCATCTTAATATACAAACTATGGCGACAACAATGAGGCACTTAATGAAGCATTGTGCAGATGAGCACACTATAGAGTCCTCTATATACATCTCCCTATACAGGGAGTGGGCAGGAGTGAACGTGTGGGTGTTTTCACAACCTTTTGTGTTTGGTGTTCGCCGTCGTTTGTATTTTGATTCACTCATTCATTATGTCAAGGCCGCCCTCGCTCGCCCTCTCTCTCGCCTTCACTCTGTCACACACTGCATCTTCCCTGTGACTGAATATCTGCTCTTTGTAATACATTTGGAGGCAGAGACAGAAATACGTGACAACATAATTCAGGCCTTCACACACTAGAGTAATTTTACAATAAAAATAATAAACGCCAAATTGTACCTGTTTTCTTAGCGGCTACATTTCGACTTCATCTCATGTAGCTGGGGGTGTTATTCTAATAAGCACCTTATCTTCACTCACAGTGTCGCATTATGTGCTGTTGGTGGATTACGGTTGATTAAACAAATCTGATAATATTGTTGTTTTATTTAGAACGTTACATTTATAAATGCCTGTGATCATGAAAAGGGAATTTAAAACAAATCAGGCCCATTTGATGGCGAATGTTAATAATATGTAAATGGGAATATATTCCAATGAATTCTGCCTCCCAGCAAAACAGATTGAAATTCAAATTTAGGGATAAAGCCCTAAAAGTGTGCACGCAGTGAAACACACACACACACACACACACACACACACACACACACACACACACACACACACACACACACACACACACACACACACACACACACACCATGTTGGTGATAGTGATTAGCGAGTGTGTTCCCCCACTAGAGGCTGTAGCGAGCTGATCAGAGAAATTGTCGCCCAAATTGATTGTGAAGAGCTGAAATCAGCCTCCACCAAATTTGTGTTTTGTACCGACGCTGATAGCTGAGTAAGTGTTTGTGTTGTGGCTCCGTCTCTCAGGGGACGGTGCCGTGTGTGTGTGTGGTGTGTGTGTGTGTGTGTGTGCTGTGTGTGTGTGTGTGTGTGTGCGTGTGCGTGTGCGTTTACAAGCAGAGGCTCTCACTGTGCCGGCTGAACTTTTCTATGGGTTGTATTTACTCGACCGTGATGAAAGGCTTTGCCTCATTTATAAATGGTCTGTCGCCCAAAGTGCTAACTGCAAAATGTTATGGATGACTGTTTTGCTCTTGTTCTGCACAGGAAAGACAAAAAAGGGATTAAAATAGCCGTCAGTACCTGCGTCAGGGCTGTTTTTTTTTAAGGTCAGTCTCGTTATCAACTTCACTTTTAGGCCTGACTGCGTACGTATGTGTGCAATCTGCCTTTTTCCTGGCGGTCTGTTTTGCACAGCCCACTAACGCGTGCCCAACACACACTCGTCCAGGATGCCGATCTGATGGCTTTGGACGCGGGCGGTCCTCTGGGTGCAATAACTGGAAGTACCACATGGCACAAAAACACCACTTCACACCCTTCCCTCAGCTGCAGGCAGCTGACCCCTGTGTGCGGCGCCACCAAAGCTGGAGCTTTTATTTTTCCTGTTAGCAACCCCCCCCCCCCCCCCCCCCCCCCCCCCTCTCTCTCACCGCTGAGCCGCCCAGTTTCCATAAGCTAAAAGTAGAACAGTGAGGAACATCCCAGTGGGCCGTGCGCACCCCGCTGCCTGCTAACAGGGTGTGATACCCGCTCCTCAGTAGGTGTAACCCAGGGAGGCCGTTTTATTGGTGGGAGTTTGATTAGTTGGACTGTTTGATGGCGAGTCTACCGAGGGAGACGCAGCTGCTCCCCCTACTGCAAACATCCTGTATGACCTTTTCAGTCCTTTTTCTGAGGGTTCGGCTCCACTCACTTTATACATGAAATGTTGCAATTGCATGTATACACACATGCACAGTGTTGCACAGAGCGTTCTCTGAAATCAATGACTTCACTCCGGGCCTGCTCTGTTCCCCTGGAAAGGTTGCATTGTGTTGGGGTTCCTCTGAGGTAATAAGATACAAAGGCAGGCAATGCAGGAAGAAAAGCTTGTTTCCAGTCCTGGGCATCGGTGGCAAAATCCTCTGGAGATGTGCAACATCACTGGCTGTTCTGATCTGCTTGAGAGGAGGAGGCCCGGGAGGCCTCGCTTTCTACTCCCAGCCAGCATGTGGAGCATGTGATGCATATGATGCAGCTTCGTATAAAATGTGAAAAGAGGTGTAGAGGGGGTTGGGTCTACACTGTATACCATAGTTGTACATCTTAATTTGCATACCCAAGTCTGGGCACGCAGCTGTTGGCCTCATGATTGTGCATGTTCCTGCAAGTGTGTGTGTGTGTGTGGTGTGTGTGTGTGTGTGTTGATGCAGCAAAGCGCTCGGAGCAACAAAGCAGTCGCACCCAAATTAACTCACCAGTGGCTCATGGATCAGGGGGGGTACATGTGTTTGATGGCGAAGGACTGTATGTACACACAGCGGATGGTTAATAATTGATGTACCCAACCCCATTCAATTACAGCCGTCCTCTCCAAATAGGGTCGTTTGTTTTCCCACCACACGTTGGGCTCTGTGGATCCTCTGGGCTTTCTTCCGTCTCAGTAGAATATATATATATATATGTATATATGGCATTTTACACATTCCCACACATTAAACCCTGCGCCTGGTGTTTATTTTGAGAACCCGGAGCAGGGATTGTCACTTTATGAAAACCGAGTTACCAGGAAGAAAATTGCCAGAGGGCCGGGAAGTGGATACAGACGCAGACATACCATCAACCCATCCAAAACACACGCCACGCAAAAATGCCTTCCACGTGTTTATGTAGGCCCGCAGGGAATTTGAGAATGTTGATTTTGGATGTGAAGATTGAACGAACGGTGCCATTTCAGAGGGAATAGCTGCAAGGACAGCTTTCCTTATTTTTGATAAACAAGAACACGTGCAGGCTTTTGGAGGCTTTAGCCGTCCGATAAAGAGAAAAACAAACACCTCCCTCCTACTAAAGTATTTAGTGTATCGCCACATGGCATCCAGGAGTCCCATTGATCTATCAGATGGGTCCTTTCACATCCCACTTTGTCTCCTCCGCCAAAGGAGCGTTCGGGGAGTGTGGAGACATAAATACATCTGTGACCCAGTCCAAACCCTTTACTGCAGCATTTATGGGGTTTCATTCAAGCTGCGTTTACCCCCCCCCACCACCACCAATCAGAATCTTGACCTACACTTCAGCATCAGCCGTTTGTAAAAAATCTTGCTTTTCTTTACTCCCATATTTCAATATTCTGTGCGTGAGCATGTACGTGCTGACCTCTCCAAGTTCTCCCTCTTCATTCCCGTTTGATGTGTCCCTTCTGGCCTCTTCGTCAGATTCAGCACTGCCTCAAAACTGTTGCAGAAAAATACTTCAACCTCTAAAGACTTAACGAGGAGAAGATTCGTACATTTTTTTGAGATTTCCATGTATTTCTTTGAATTAATAAAAGCTCTTTTCTCTCTCCCGGGGACCGTGCCAGATTTCAAACATTTTTTTCGATCATTGTGAACATGCCCTAGAAAGTAGCAGGGAGGGAAACTGAGGAGATGCTGTCTGTCGGTTTTTTAAAAAAATTTTGTTTGGAGAATCAGTTTGAGAGACAAAGGCTTCTTCTTCCGTTTCTCAGATTGTGTCGATGAGTCGGAACACCTTGTCAGTTTAAGCTTTTATGAGGTTGGAGCTTCACTTTAATCTCGGCTCTCTCTGATAATCGCAGCGCGAGGGAACGTGTGCGGTTACTGATACGCTCCACCCCTCAGCAATCGGATACTGTATCTCAGCCAGCTTCCCCCTCGGCCGCGATAAGGTGTGTGGACACAATACAGAGAGCAAGAAATGTCCCCAGATAACTCGCAGTCCGAACGAGGAGTTTCCCCCTGCGATGAAACGAGCGTCTAATTATTTCCCCCGGTTGCACAAAGCCCTTTTTTTGTGCTTTGTTGATGAATGTGTCACATTTCTATTGTTTACATAATTGCTTTTCAATTATAAAAATTTGTCGCGGTTGTCGTCAAGGTCGTCAAAAGAAACCGAAATAAATAAAAAGAAAACCTCCTGCTTGGTCAGCCATTTTCTCGCGCTCCCGTTATTTTCGCTCCTCACCTCTCACTTTGTCTTCACTTGAAACGTTTGTCTCCTCTTTCTGACTTTCCGGTTTCCTTTTGTGGGGGCGCGTTAAGGAGCCGCTCAAATGTCACGAGCCGTCAGCCTCGCTCATCTCTCCAGTCGTATCTTGAAAGAGAGCGCGGGGAACACGAGATTGTGGAGAAAAGAACAGTCGCGTCTGTCAGCGGCTGCTTCGCGGAAGCCGACTGTTTTTCCACATTTACCGAGCAACTTGCTGAAATGATTCATTTCATTGGCTTTATCTCGGTGTTTCAAGCTCATTCTCTCAGACCTGCTTTGCCTAATGAATGTTCAACTAAGAAATACATTTCAGGTTCCCCCCCCTCTCCCCTGGGAGCCTCACATACAAAGACTCATTCTTGTACTGTCCTCTCATTTAAGGCAAAAGGCCCCAAAAATATTTATTATTTGTTTCGCACTCTTACTGTAGCTATCCAGCCATGTTGGGGCCGGCTATCGTCTCACCACGAATTAGCCTCTTCGGGCAAGAGCCAGTATTTTGCGGTGTCTGGTGTCTTTCTAGTTTCTTTTATCCCACGAGTTCCAATGTTTCTCCAAACAAAACACAAACAGCGCAACATTTTGTGGGTGTTTTAGGCCCAGACGACATTTTGACTCATCTTGATTAACAGCTACCTGCATGTGAATACAGATCATTTAAAAAACGAATTTCCTGGAATGTGTTCTTCGCCTCCTCTGCTCTACCCTCTGCTTCTTTTTTTTTTTTTTTTACTATACACACAGTATGAATCATGCAGCCTTGCCACATTTGATCCATTTTCATACAAATGTGTAAATCCATCCATCTGAATGGCCACTGGAGAACCCATCGAAACAATTGTTCCGATATTTCCTTCACATCTTGATAAAGGAACGTTTTCCGTACATTTTCTTTTTTGTTCAGGACTCTATGATTCTCTCCGCCCTCCTCCTCAGAAATGTGCTCTTCAGTTCATAATGGCATTTTTTCTTGTTGCATGTTCGTATGAAAATGACGCACGCTTTGCTCTGTCACGGTTTTTAATTGGCAGTCGTCCTTTGTGCCGCTTTTCTGAAGCCTCTGTCTCCTGCCCTGTGAGGATATTGTTCATTCTTGCTCCGTTCATTCTTCTTTTCAACGGCACATAAAAGTAGGGACTCCGTAATGGACCATTAGCATTGTGCTGGATTTGTCTCATGCGGTTTTCATTACCGAACCACATTAGACATGGAGGCTAGTCTTGAGAAAAATCCATCCAGCAGGATTCTGGCGTGGCCGGCTGGACTCTCTCTGAAACGGCCTATCTGTAGTTACAGAGCTGTCGGTGCTTCTGGCACGTTTCTTCATTCAGTGGATTTGCGGCGTCTTTGTGGAGTAGCGCGGCTCGAGCCTGTGAGGTGGGCGCTCTTATCTGCGGACTCAGACCAGATGATGAAAAAAAAGTACTTGGCGTAAACTTTTCAGTTCTGCTCACAGGGGATCGCAGCAGAGGATTACGGCGTCCGCGGCGCGAGATAAAAGTTTAAGTTGCGAGGCTTTAATCAGAACTTCGCCACTAACGCAATTATTTTAATTTTTAGAAACGGCTTTTACTTCCGTTGCATATTAAGATGAATGCTTCGCTATGTGTGTCTTTGTGCCAACTGTTTTGTGTATTGGTTACACAGATTTATTATGCAGATCTGGAGTAACCTTCCTCGTTAAGCCGTAATGCCAGACATTCATTACCTCTGGCGCAGAGACTAATGGCACTATTAATCAGCTATGAATAGAGCCTGGCGTGGCGGTGGGCGGCTGACACCTCCTTACTGTAACAGTCCGAGTCGTGCATGTACAAGACAGATTGTCAGAAGGACACCGAAAACTGCCCAGCATGTCAATTACCCACAGCTGACAAGGTGTATGAAGATGGAAGCCTCTAATGGTTTTACATCCCCTCCATTTGCCTGTCCCACAATGCATTTCTCAGCAGGGTCTACTGTATGGTTTTTTTTTTTTTCTTTTTCTCATCTGACACAGATGTCAGGATTATTTTTACTAGAAGGACAGAGACCTCTTATCTCAGTTCCTTTCTTCTGAGATCCGCAGCCGGCGAGGGTACAAAGTGTCTGTGAGACGGTGTGACCTGTTTCCAGTAACATTATAAGTAACCCCCCCCCCCCCGACCTCGGATGGGCCTCTCTCTCTCTCTCCGTAGCAGCACTCAAGCTCCCTCTGTTTTCCTTTCCTCCCTGAACAGTGCACTCAAATGGTTCCTCTATACTACAGAACCTTTACAGTGTTTCTGCAGCAACAAAGCCAAAGATAAGGTTTGGTTTTCTCTGTAAATATTTTCATCAGGGACGCTGGACGTCATTCAGAGTCGGGGGGGGGGGGCTCAGAGAAACTCTTTATAATGCTGTCATATGAAATGCATCATTCATTTGATTGGCCAACATTTTATACCAGATTTAGAACATTTACCCGACAACAGATGGCAAACTGAGCTTTAGGGCAATTAAAGAAATCAGAGAATCCTTCTATAACCCACTATCACCACCATTATAGTCACTAAAGCCTTTTTCAGACATGAACTCTGGGTCCGGACTTTCTCTGGAGTGTCCACACATGGAACAACACAGCAGCAGCAGCAGGGTTAGGGTTCGCCACTCAGACACGTTCACAACAACATAGAACCCTCAGGAGAGTTCAGGTGAGGGCTGGTGCAGCAGGCGGAGGCGCAGGCAGGGTGTAATGTATTGATTCCACTGCAGGGATCACGTGTTTTTATTTACAGCACAAGCTCTCTTGTCTTCCTATCTGTTGTTTTGTTTTAATTTTAGCATCTGTGGTGGGTTAGAATCGAAACAATCCTCAATACGCCCCTCTGGAGGCAGCTTAGGTTCGAAAGTAGCCTAGGTTCCCGTTTAACGTTCTACATTTACAATCTACGTCTCATTCTACATTTGTGCATCAGGTCGGATGCATAGAAAATACATTAGTGTTCTAAAATTAACTCCAACATTAATTGAAAAACATCTACTACTACGTTAATCTCAAAATAGCTAAACTTTTTAGAATTTCAGTTACACCCTTTGACCAGTCGGGGGTGCTGCAGCCGCCTCAGCACCCCTACTTCCAGTGTCCTTGCTCCACACACACGTCTTAAAGCTTCTGTCCTGCTCGATTCCAGAAAATACAAAACGCACTAATATAAAAGACAATTTCGACACTCGGGGTCCAACTTCCTAGTTGTGTATTTCCAGTTTGCTCGTTTAAACAGACGTAAAAAAGTCCTCGTGGGGAAATCTGTTAGCTGATAACTGTCCCTGTCAACCCGTGTTAATGTTAGACTAATGGTGATTAGTGATACTTCACATTTTATTCGTGAGCTGGAGCGCAGCTTGAGGTTCTCGAGTGGGGCCCTTCTGGTTATAGAGATACGCCATCAAAACCTCGTATAGCTTTTAATACGTCTAACTAAAGATGTGGTGCGATCAGTATGCACACTTCATTTCTCATTTCTTTAGCTTCATCCCAGTAATTTCAACTCATTTATTCAGACCTGCTTCCAAAGAGGCCTTTTTTTTTTTTTTTTGCAGAATTTTGCCTCCAGCACTTCTATGCAACCTTAATTCTGAAAGGGTAATAACTGATTTCCTGTGTTTATCTCATCGTTGTGTTTTACCTTGAGCGCAGTCGTACTGATTCCTATCTGCCTAATGAGTATTTAAATGAATGATTTTAGTAAATCGGTCAAACACGTTTCATCCTGTCCCTCCGTTCAGTTTGTTTGTCAGACACAAATTGTCTTTTTCCATTTTGTTGCAAGTCCTGATGTCTTTCATCATACGTTTAGATCGCAGGCTGGACGTAGACTCCCAGGTTCAATGCGGAAGTGCCTGAACCTGTATTCTCTCAAAGGACCAGCAGAGGGGACTCCTGTAGTCCACTAGTCAGTTTCTATAGAAGTCTATGAGAAAGTGACTCTACTTCTCACTTGATTTAAAACATTTTCCAAGTCTTCGTCAATAAAGCATGATGTCCATTTAGTAAATTATGGTCCCATTTAGAGTGGAATAGACGATAAAGCACTGTTTGACAGCTTCAAGATTCAAGATTCAAGAGTTTATTGTCAAATGCACAACGATAACATTAAGCAGTCGCTTGCAATGAAATGCTTGGGTCTCAGGCTCTCCTATAACAATGCTCAATCAAAATTTAAAATAAAATATACATATCTAAAATATATATATATACACCTAAAGAAAAAAAGAAAAACAATAGTGCAAGTGTGTGCAATAGTGCAAATATGCATAGTGCAAATATGCTAAGGTGCAGAGTTATGACTGATTGGAGGAGTTTAAAAGTCTTATGGCCTGGGGGATGAAACTGTCTCTGAGCCTTGTGGTGCGGGCCCGGATGCTGCGGTACCGTCGGCCAGACGGCAGCAGGCAGAAAAGTTTATGGCTGGGGTGATAAGGGTCTTTAATGATCCGGTTGACCTTCTTCCTACACCGCTGGGTGTAGAGGTCCTCCATGGATGGCAGCTCCGTCCTGGTGATGTGCTGGGCAGACTTCACCACCCTCTGCAAAGCCTTGCGGTTAAGGGCGGTGCAGCTGCCGTACCAGGCGGAGCTTGTACCGTCCAATGTGTGCAGGTGAAAGGCGTAGGTGGGCGTGCAGTGTCCTTGACCTCAATGATAGCTGTGCCTGACGCTTGGTGTCGGCGTGATCGTCATAACGACAAAAATCACAGTTTAATGCTTGGGACACAGAACATGCTAACGTGCCATGCTAACCTTTTAATCAAATACTCAAAAAACCAAGATGGCGCTGGCCAAAGTACCAAACTCAAGGCTTCAAAACATCAGTTAACAAACAAATCGGCGACGCCACAGTGTGTTGCCACTCGGGTTTTTTCTTGTTTTGAAATAATTGACTCATTCTCTCAGTCTCTCCTCTCGTATGCACAGAACATGTGAGCTGCCATCCTCTCGGCATGAGACACTATTTACTTGAGGCTCTGAACGCAGCCTCCTGGGTAGTTTTCCCTCCCAGGCTTCCAGCCACAAACAACACCAGCCAGATGCCTTTGCTTGTAGACGCAGCCCAGAGGGTTGGTTAGTCTGGGTTTAATCCAGACTGAAGAGGCTGGAGCGTCGTCTGATATTTTTTGGAGAATCTCTCTCGTTTCTCTTCGTGATCTCCCGCTTGTTTCTCCTGCTCCAGTATTAGATTCAGTCTTTGTCCGAGTCTCAGCACTGTTGTCGTGTAATGTCGGGTTTTATGGATTTATTATGAGCGGACCTTTGTCTCCATTGCCAAGGTGAATAATAATTTGTGACAGTAATTGCGGTGTTGTCTCACAACACAGGGTCCCCTATGTTTCTTGGATCGTGTTGTCTCGTGTGTTCCACATTTTGGTCATGGAGGATCTGGCTCCCCATCAACAAACAGGCTTAAAGCTTGTGTTCATCCTGTGGGCCTGGTTATGGTTGTTGATGTTGTGATAATCCCATCCCTATGGTGTGTGTGTGTCTTTGTGTGTGTGTGAGACAACGCAGTGTTGTGCCTTTTTTCCCCCCCATTCCATATGTGTGTGTGTAAATGAGGATAATTGTTCAGCATCTGGTAATTTACACTGCAGTCAGGAAGAATTAGAACAACAATGTGTTTTTCATTGTTACTGGCTCTGGTCCAGCCGACTGGATTCAAAATGGAACCGTAGCTTTGAGGCTTAGGAGCTGACGTGTTTGAGATTATTGACGTCCACAGTTTTGTATCCTTAATAAGATAAGATCATAAGATCTAAATCTATCTGAACAAGTATCTGTATTATCAGAGCATCTCTAGTGGAGATTCAAAATGTCTGGCGACGTCTATAAATTGAAGCAATAGCCAGGTGTTAACCAACTGAATATTATATTTGTCTAGTTTTCATTGATTGGATGATATTAACTCTTACATTCTTATACGTGCTGCATTCATACAGCTGTTTTTCGAGTCTCAACATCTGCCGCTCATCTTCCATACACGATGTAACAGCCGTCAGAGGCACCGTAGGGTCCAATGTCTTCAACACAGACTAAATAAAGATGGACGACACGTCTCCACTTCCTCCCACTATCCAGAAATTAAGCTTAAAAACAAGTATTTGATGTGTACTTTGGTCCACGTCCCATCCATTAACACGGAGGAGGCAGGGTTTACGACCTGTCCCGCAGCCAGCCACCAGGGGGTGATCGAGACACTTTGGCTTCACTTTTGGGGAGCGGTCAATGAACAGTGTTGCCCAAGAACACCTAGGTATGTGGAGTGGAGGAGCTGGGGAATCGAACCACAAACCTTTTTGTTAGTCTGTCAAATCCATCTCCATCTCCTGAACCTACAGATGTGTTGTTGCCCTATTCTGGTCCCGCTCACCTCTTTAAACTCACATACGGCTTCAACAGACCTTGTTGTGTACTTCATGATTCCGAAGGCACAGATGGAGATGATCTGCGGTTACGAGACCAATGCCCATTCCACTTGTCCACCGCGCCCACCTAAACATCCTATGTTAAATCTGACAGACAGCACAATGGCTCCACAGTGCTCGTTCAAATCCAGGAGGCCGACGTACAGATGCAGCAAAAATAAAACCATACATGTCTCTCGGGGCGTTTCACCAATGGGTCACGTGTGTGTCGAGCCGCAGCTGAACGGCCTCAGATGTCTGTGCAGATGCAGAAGGTCGGATCTCGACGACCCGCGTAATTCTGCGTGAGCGTTAAGTGCAGCGACGAATCTACACACGTGTTATTCTTTGGAAATATCTGCAAATCCCTCACATCACAGCAATCACAATCAAGCCAGTGAAGTGGAATCTGAAATGTAGACATGTATTGAAAGCCAAATTAGCGGGTAGTCCACATGCTCGACAGACGAACGCAACCAGCGGCTGTTTTGCATTTCAACAGTAATAACACACCGGTTGCTCTCCACACTTTCTGCTCCGTTTCTGCATCCCGGCTTTTTGCCTTCCAGTCAATTTCCCCCGACCTGCAAACAAATGGAAATGTCATACACACTGACATTCCTTCCTCACGGTTTAGTTTTTTTGCCCACTTGCCAGGCAAATGGAAAGCAGATCTGGCTGAGTCGGGCCGCAGATTGTTCCTCCAAACAAAAAACAGAAACACACACACACACACACACACACACACACACCACAACACACACACACCATGTGAAATCACAAACATTTCTGTGGCGAGGCTGTGGAATGTGACAGCAGACGTGTTTTTAAAAAAACCATCGTCTGACGTCTTATTTGAGGGAATCTAGACACCAGAATGAGGACTATAGGAGGGGAGGTTGGGTTCAGTGCTCAGCGGTTGTCTGAAATGAAACGATTTTAACTTCCTCAACATAGACGGCTTTCCTGTGTGCATTTGACGGGGGCTGAAGGAGGCTGCGTGTCCCTGTCCGAACAACCTCCCTCTCCATCTGCCATCCGACGCTGGGCGATTTTTACTCAATAAAAATGTCACGGGAAAAAATGCAGACCAATCATTTTTCTTGCCATAACAAATGATTGGCGGGGGGGGAAGGCCGTCTATGAACATGTGTCCCGCCCCCACCACCCTCCCTGTACGTTAGACAGCTATGTGTAGGCTTGCATGTGTAGTTCCCCTTGTGTCGTGCTTTTATTTGTCAGCTTCGTGAGTGTAGTAGAAGTGTTTGATTTTTTTTCGTGTCACGCCAAAAGTCTTTTTTTGTTACGTTGTTGTTATTTTGTTTTTTCTTCTTTTTTTTGTTTCCTTCCTTTCTTTCGTTCCACTTTCATTTCCATTTCCACTCTTGACCTCTCCTCGCCCCCTGCTCCTTTCGGACGCCCCTGCTGCTCCTGTTCCTCCCCATCACCCCCCCACCACCCCACCATCCCTTCCCTTCTTCTTCCTCCTCTTCCTCCTCCCAACCCCCCCCAGATGTATCCCTGCCCTCTTTTCCTCCCCCTTCACTGACTCCTAACACTACTGACCATGTAACGCCAGGCTCCGGAGGCGTAGCCGGTCCAGCAGGGCCCACTCCCACCGCCCCTCGGGACGTCGTGGCCTCGCTGGTCTCCACCCGCTTCATCAAGCTGACCTGGCGCCAGCCGGCAGAGCCGCACGGAGACGAGATAACCTACTCGGTTTTCTACAGCCTGGAAGGCACTAGCAGGTAGTACACGCACTCTTTAGTACTGCCCGGAGGGTACTTGTACACACATTACTGCTGGCGTCAGCAGGGTACTAATATACATACTGTACATTCCTGTGCAGGAGTCTGAAAAAATCATCTTTAATTAAAGCAGTTAAAGCACTTATCATAGCAGTAAGTGTTCATTAATTAAAAACAAACTTCCTTCCCAAAGAATTATCTTTTTAACATGGACGTACAAACAAAACATTCAGTTCAAACACGGCAAGTATTAAATTCTTCTCGGCTCCTTCTGTCGAGGATGTAAGTTTGTGACAGAAGGAAATCCAAGAGGCTGAGAGGATTTTCCACAACTGTTCTTCGGCGTGTTGGCAACCTTTTGTGTTCCTGTCCCTGTAAAACATCTTTGAAGCAGAATCTGAATATTTACTGTGTTTGAGCTCGATGTGCAAACACAGACGTCACTATCCTGTGTATGTGCAGAAGCATGAAGTGGAAACACACTGTGCACACAAACCAGTGTATAGCTGCGTCTCAAACCATGAGCGCGAGCGTGCTCGTCTTAATCCATTTGTTGATTAATTGATGTGTTGATTGAATAGGAAATGAGTCTGTTTGAAATATTTATCAAGCACAAATGCCTGCGTGTCCACATCAGGGAGCGAGTGGTGAACACCAGCCGTCCGGGGGAGATGCAGGTCACCATCCAGAGCCTCATGCCAGACACCAAATATCGCTTCAGGGTCGTGGCGCACAACAGCAACGGCCCGGGGGAGAGCTCTGCCGCGTCAAAGTGGCCACCCAGGCTGAAGGTAAAGACACACACACGCCCACACACACACACACACACACACACACACACACACACACACACACACCACACACACACACACACTTTCCCTTTCACACAAACGTCCGTCTCTATGTACGCAGTCAACGGGACACACACGCACATAAAAGCGACCTCCAGCCGGCTTGTTGGGAATGTGCTCACACTGGCACTGAGGCAAACAGGATGCAAGTAAACAAACATGCATGCAAACAAATATTCGCTCACATACGGCGAGCGCTCACTTCAAACGGGGGGCGCACACCACCAAACACACACACACACACACACACACACACAGAGGAGGCTATTTACCACTGTGCATTAAGGCGGACCACCCAACAGCAGACCAGAGAGAGGCAGCATTTTCTTGTTATAAGCCACTTCTTGTTTACTCTCACAGCGACATGCACTATAAGCCCCCTGTGTGTGTGTGCGTGTGTGTGCGTGTGTTTTGTGCACGTTAGCTGCTTTACACTCTGCCTACTTCAGTGAGGGATGCTTGAAATTAGTATTGAAATATTTCCCTCATCCGGCCTGTGAAGACAGACTGTACATAAACTCATTAGAATATTTTGACTGGAGGACACACAGGAATTAGAGAGAGGAGAGGAGACTCAGTGGCTCTCGTCTCCTCGTCTGTGCTCTTTGTTTTTTTCGGCTGCTGCTCCAAATCTCACCCACATTCTGAAAGTGGCGTGCGGGGGGGATTTCCCCGGCTCACAGACGGGGGCGGACGTCCCTCACCTCTAGGCTCAGCTACAGCTCAGTCACTGTCGCTTTCTAGGTCAGCCGCCGGTTCTCCCTTTACCTGTGTCCTTGGTAGGAGGGCGAGCGGAACAGCACACACACACACACACAAACAAACACACACACACTGCGCCTTAATGCCTGCCAGCGAGAGCCGAGCCCCCCGTGGGGATAGCAGCGAGGGCGGGCTTACCTGGGCACTACATCTCTGTCGTGTGTGTGTAAGAACATGTGATGACTCGGAGCTTAAACTGTTGACCTGCGTCTGAGCGCCCGGCATGTGCACACAGCGCTGGCCCACATCCCCTCTCCTCAGAGAACACCTCAGTACACCTGTAAAACACACACACACACTCCTAACATGCACACATGACAAATGGGAGCCTCTCTGTTGTGTCAGGAGCACCTGCAGCTGAAGTTCACAGGAGATGTGCAGCACATGCATCAAGTCTGTCGGCGTCACAGTCAGTTTAGACCTCACAGTCACGGTGTCGTTTTTTCAATCTGATGCACCGCGGCACCGACACAACAAGAAATGTCACCGTGCGTATATATACGTGCTGGCTCTGCGTGTTCTGTACGCAGCACAGACACAAGTTATTAGAGCGGTGATACATATTTTATTACGTTAGCTCTGAGCCGCAGCACAATATGAAAGGAAATGTTTACTTAAAGGTTAAACTGCTGAACGCCAGCTTTGATTTACATTCGCATCAGAGGAACAGGGAAGGAATTAAAATCCCTTCAATCCACATAGAGGCTCCGATGTTCACAGGATATAAAAGTCAGGGACGTGGACAGTTCCTTTCACAGTCAGACCAGTTCACAACAACAGGAGAATGTTCAGGACATTCAGATGAGGGGGGGCATCTTCATCACGCAGGAGGAGAGAACCGACGTATAAATCCCACTTGTTTAAAGCACATTGACACCGTTTGAGGCCCTTATCACCAAAAGCTCTTGAATCTCTTCTTTTTTCCGAGTTGACATCGTCCTCTGGGTCCTCTGGGTTTATTGCACCTCTTTTTCATTCTGAGATATTTGTATTCTTCCAGTTTTGTGTCAGTCGCGTGTTAGAAACATCGTCAGCTCATCCACTCGCTCGCTGCGAATAACCATACAGACTAAACTGTCAACAAAGCTAGAAGCAAATACTGATGGAAAGCAGGGAACACATTGTTGTTTTTTTGTTGAGACACGTTTTCAGTTTGTCAGTCATAAGAAAATCAACATCCGATGCAGAGGGGCCACCCGGTTCTCCAGAGAGCTGCAGCAGGTGCTCTGAACTCTCGCTAACACAAGGAAACATGGCTCAGAAAGAGTCAAGAAAATGTTTTGGGCATCAATCACTAAACATTGCTTCATTGAGTTCCTGTCGTGCAGTGGTCACATTTGACGGTTTTTCAATTTCTTGTCCTGCTTCTTTTTTTTCCCCCCACCAGTCCAAGTCCCCGGCCCTGCTCCCAACCTGCAGGCGGTGTCGAACACGCCGACCTCCGTCTCCCTGAGCTGGGACCAACCTCTCACCGGCAACGGCGAGCTCCTCACCTACAAGTTGTACTACATCGACAAAAGCTTCGGAACTGAACAGGTAGGAAGTCATCAGCGAATAAAGTAACAATAAATAACAAATACATCCGCAAATAATGGGTTCTTTCACATCCTTCCACCAAGTTTCAAGACAAAGAAATGAACAGGGGTGAAAACACAACATCCTCTGCTGACGTTATTAAGTTTCCAGGGAAATGAAATAACCTAATAAATCGTATTAAATCAGGATGTACTTTCAGATTAACAAAAAGGTTTTTAAAAGAAGAGCTGGTGAGACGATACTGACGCAGCCTGCAAACATATTTCCTGTTGTACATCGTGTCCTCGTGTGCTTTGCCTTCGTTTTATTGACTCTGACACATTATTTAATTCACTTGAAATAAATGTAAAAGTTGTTACAGAGACATGAAGCTTCCGTCTCGAGACTCACAGTAAAATCAGACATTACTGTTTGTGGCTGATGCTCGATTTAGCATCGGGGTTCTTCAGATAATAATATATGGCATATGCATCGTCTCGTGTAAATTGTGATGAGGTAAGAGCTGTTTGTCATTTGGCCTGGAGTGGTTTTATACTCTCTTTAGCCGCATCGTTGATCAAGCATCTGACACACAAACACACATTGTGAGAAAAGAAAGCGGATATGATTCACCCAGCTCCTCTCTGCAGGTAGAACTCCGTCACAGCAGTGAAATCAAGCTGCGTAGATATTGAGCCAGTGAGGCATTAAAAAGCCTTTAATATGATAATGGATTGAAACGTCAGCCGGCGCACTGAGTAATGATGCCTCAGCTCCCCGGAGAGGAGAGCTGGAGATGAGGTGAGAGACCGGAGAGATGGCGAGAGGAGCGGAAAAAGAGAACGAAAAGGTGAAGGACGGAGCGGAGATGAAGTTTGAAAGACACGACGGTGAAGAGGGCGACTTGAAATATTAACGGACGGTCAGGAAGTCAGGAACGGCGGATGACCGACTCTTCAAGGGTGACGCGGTGGCAGGCGGCCGCCCCACCGGGGTTCAGACGCGGTGATTGTGCCGCACCGGGAGCGAGATTGGATTTTTCCCGACACAGAATCTCCCCCTTTTTAGCTCAAAATGTCACAAGCACGGAGCTGAATGCAAATTGGCTTGAAGTAATTGGGGATGTGCCAGCGTGCCCAATTTGTACAGCAAAAAGTCGTAATCACAGAAGGCCTTCATTTGTGTCTCAGTGGAAGATTACACCATTACACGGAATTACAAGCTGAACTGTTAGTGTGATGGAGTGATGAAAGCGGGCGTCCCGTCTTGTAGCGCTGCCACGTACGGGAGATCGCTTTGTAAATCTTTTAGGAACTTCGGCATTTTTCTTCCAGTATTAAACTCGATTGCTAATTACGTGCTAATATAGTAGCGTTAGTGCATTTACCAAACATGCCGTCTTTTCAGAATAATATTTTCCAGAATAAAACATCATTTATTAAGGTTTTACATAATTTCAATCTGTTGTCATCTTGCCTTTCACATGATTCATTTGCCAGTTGAGATGAAAACTTCACATTCAAGTGCCTCAGACCTTTGGAGCCCTATCTATGACAACAATGTAGAACAATTTATATTTATTCTGAATGATTTTTAACTGTACGAGGTGGTATTTATAGTAATAATATTCTGTTTTTAAAGATTTTAATGAAACTGACTTGTAAACATTGCTCCGTTCCCCCCCCCCCCCCCTCTCTCTCAGGACGTTGACATCGATGGTCAGTCCTACAACATGAACGGGCTGAAGAAGAACACGGAGTACAGCTTCCGCGTGGTCGCTAACAACAAGCACGGCCCAGGCGTCTCCACGGAGGACATCACCGCTCGAACCCTGTCTGACGGTCAGTTGGTTGATGGAGAGGAAAATCTGCTATAACTCAGAGAATCATTTAGTTTGGAAGCAGAGAAATCTGTTACCCAAAAATCATAATCAGGTTTTCAAAAGCGAGCCGTCTGCTCAGATTTCACAACGTGTGATAACTGCAACATCCTGTAGGGGGCCATGATATGAGAGGCAAGAGAACACAATATTTGTCAGTTACCTGATCGATTATTTGATCGTGGTGGATGAGGTTTCATTCGACTTTCCCTCATCAAATTTTCTGCTCTGTACAAAATGTAACATTTTCAGTTTACGATGACACGAGTCAGTCAAACACAGCAAATACACACATTTTAGAAGCTGAATTCAGGAACGTCCAACATTTTTCCTTTAAAGACGATTCTAAAAATTATTAGTTTATAAGTACCCTTAGTACACTTATCTGTATTGAACTAATTTGAAATTTCGCATGTAACACATATACTCAATGATATACTGCACTATATATACAACTGTGTATAATATATTGTCTATTGCATTTGTACTACTTAATATTTCAGTATGGTTTATCTTATTGTTTTTATTTCGTTCTATCTTATCTTAAGATACACATTTTTTACAGCTTTACAGTTCTTTATGTGTCTGATAAAACGGTTTCCTTTTTTTTGCTCCACAGTTCCAAGCGCTCCTCCTCAAAACCTCACTGTGGAGGTGCAGAACTCAAAGGTGAGGTTTGATTGTTTCAACTGAACATGACGCCACAGTGTAAAGGTCCTGGAGCTGCACGGGGGGGTTCAGTTGTTCTTACTGCGGGAACATTCACGTCTGCTGCTCCCACTTTTCTCAGATGCAACATTCTAACAACAAATGAACCTAAACTTAACGTGCAGCCGCTTCCCTGAATACACACACACACACACAGACACACACACACACACACAGACACACACAACACACACACACACACACAGACACACACAGACAGGTGGAAGGATCCATAGCCTTCAGGCCGGAGCACCGCGGCTCCTCTGTGTGATTAGCTGCGTCAGAGGCCAGAAGCCCCGGCCGGTTAAGAGGGTGTGTGAACCCTCATCGATCCGCTCAGCAGCAGGAGACTGGCCTGTCAGAAGGTTTTATCCTCTGTATCACTCTCCATCTGTACAGGATCTGCTAAAAAGAAAGAAAGAAAAAAAAGCCTGAAGCTCAAATCTAAAAGGGCACGGAAAAAATATATCTGCCAGGGAGATATTGGCATGTTAAAAATTATAGTACGGCAACGGTCAGAGCACCGGAGGAAGGATTGATTTGGGGATTTATAGGTCAAAAAGAACGAAGTTGAAAACCAGGTTAAACCTGCTTTGAAAAGTTTTCTGACACAGTTTAAATTGGCACATTTCAACATTTAATTAAGTTCAGCTTTAAAATCAAGCACTCGTTTAAAATAGAAATACATATGTACCTTTACCCTAATGAACGTCGAGATGTGTTTTTGACCACAGACTTTAAAGAAACCTGGACGATGCAGCACCACAATATTATTTTGATGTCAGATATCAAATTAACATAGATCAGTGTAAAAAATATCGGTCCACGTCCGATCCACTAACATGGAGGAGGCAGGCTCGTCCATCTTTATATACAGTCTATGCTTTTGACCTTTACATTTCTGAATCGGTGCTTATGGGATGCTACGTAAAAAAGTTACACTGGTAACGGCCATTTCCCCTCGTTGGTTCGGATGTACTTTAGGTGATAAGATAAATAGAACTAATCCACCATGTTGTAAATGAGATTTTGTCCATTAACGTCAACAGAGAACTGGATCTCGCAGCCACACGACAGCTCCTGGTGTCTCACACTCTTTAGTGTCGCTGATCAATCAGATTTATTACAGTCAAACACACTGTAGTTGTTGTGCGTCGCTCCTGATTGGTGGAGGCGGCTGAGGTGGTCGCAGGCTCTGATGAAACAAGAAACTGGGCCCTGCCGCCGGTCGTTTCAGCCATTTGATCTTCAAACAGGAAGCTGTCGGCGTATATTTATTTTAAACTTCCACTCGGATGATGATTCAATCTTTCACCAAAGATGTTCCTCGCTCACGACTCGCGCGAGAGAGACGGAGAACACACAACACCAAAGAGAGGGAGATGCGGAAAATCCTGGGGGTGCGTGCGGACCAATAGAAACAGCTGCCAGCATTTTTGTTTTGCAGACCTGTCAAAGCCGACTAGAGGAAAAGAGGAAAAGAGGAAAAACCATAGACAATCCTATCACAACCCCCCAGCTTGAGTGCGAACTGGCCACCCATGCTGAAGGACGCTCAGTGAGAAACCGCACACAAATGCTAAGAGTAAAACTGGAGAGGATGTGTGTGTGTGTGTGTGTGTGTGTGTGTGTGTCTGTGTGTGTTGTCTGAATGGATCGTCCACACCCAGCTGTCCCTCCCCAGTCAGAGCCAGACAATTCAATTTTTTTTTTTTAAAAGCTGTGAAACAAACATCTGGCAGCCTTTATGAAATTAGTCGTCTAATTTCTTTTTTTTCTCCCGTCTTTGTTGTCATTGTGGTTGATTCTGAATGCAAACGGCCATTAAGTCAATAATTCTGGTTCAAGCGTATAGATACAACGCATTTCTGCAATTAGCTGTTTGATGTGCCCGGCCAAATGGAACTGGGAGAGAAAACTAATTAACGGGCTTTTTCAGATTCACGCCTCCTCTTTGGGCCGCGTCAAGCGAAACCCTCACATCTTTCACCTGCGAGGCAACTTGAAAATAGTTTTTCTCGTTGTGATCTCAGTTTCTTCCTTCAGACATCTGGCCTCTCACCTTCCCTCCCGCTTCCTTCTGAAGCTAAATTAAACAGGTTTTCATCGTGAGGGAGAAAAGTAACACACACACATAGCAAGTCGGTGCTGATAGTGTCATGAGAAAAATGGAAATAATTGAACACACTTAACTTAACACAAATTTAATTTGAGCAACTCCCTCGACTCGGGGGGGGGGGGTGTGGGGTGTGTGTGTGTGTGTGGGTTGTGGTGTGTGTGTGTGTGTGTGTGTGTGGTGTGTGTGTGTGTGTGTGTGGTGTGCGCGAGTGAGAGCCGTGTACATGTATTCAGGCTTTTGTGCTTCAGCGTGACAGTGGGGAAGCATTAATTAACTCTTCTCCCACGCTGAGCTACCCCCCACCTATCTCTTTAAACACACACACACACACATACACACACACACACACACACACACACACACACACACCACACACACACACACACACACTCTCTCTCTAAAATTCAGATGCATGAATCCCTCCACGGTGCAGCGTCGTGCCCGCCAGCTAAAGTCCTGTATTCATCTTTTTTCATCAGCGTCTCTGCAGGGTTAATGTGATCTCACACACGTGCACATGTTCACAGCTCACTCATCCGGACGCCTTCCTTCTTTTTCATGTGTTTATTTCTTCCTAATGCATCAACCTGCACACGCTCAGAGGGCGTGTTTGTTTTCGTGCGGTCGTCCCTTCTCAGTCGGAGGGGGACGGGGACAGGTGAGACAGTAAAAACCTGCGGCGTGCACAAAGCTGTGTGGGAACGTGTGATGCTACCCGCTAAAACCACGAGGTCACCTTTGCAGCTTCAGGGCCCGAGAGCAGATGGTCTCACGTGTGCTAAGCGCGGTGTTTTGTTTCATCTGACTGACGCCCTGATTTCTCCCTCCCTCAGAGCATCATGCTTCGCTGGCAGCCGCCGCCCCTCAGCGGCCAGAACGGGGAGATCACAGGCTACAAGATCCGATACCGCAAAGGGTCGCGGAGGAGCGAGGCCGCCGAGATCACCGGAGGCACCCAGCTTAGCAAGCTCATTGATGGTAATGCACGGTGATCTATCCTTCAGACAATGTCTGGATCCTCAGCGAGAGACGTTCACTGTGTTCTGTGTTTAAGACAAAGATTTCCATTGAGCTCTTTAAAACCCAAATCAGCCTTGTTGTCTTCCAGTGCAGCTTCTCAGAAAGACTTTCCAATGATCAAGTGGGTTTGAATGTGGAGCCTCTATTAGTGTAGATGGAGAAGAGCTATAGGAGCCGTAGTGTTCAGAGCTAGAACCTTACATCCAGTCTGTGTGTGTAGATGTAGATTCAGCAGGGGATCGACCACAGATGCCACTTTGAATCAAAATCTATTTTAAACGTATCTCAAGTCAACATTTGTGGTCGAGTTTCACTTTGCTGCTCGTATTTAGTCGTGTCTGTGAGAGAAGTCTGATTTCCTGTGATGGACCTGGTCCAGCAGGAGCCGGGACCTCGTCCAGCCTCTTGGAACGCTGCGCGGAATAAGTGGGTAAAGATAATGTGTCGATGGTGAACCTTGATTTCTGCTTTGGAGGGAACACAAGTCGTTCATCATATTTCCAGCCTGTGGCTACAGAAAAGGAATAATACGAGTCTCAGCTGATATCGATGGCTTGGAAACATTTTCTCTGTGAAATCAAGATGAACTGGTTTAACAGGCGAACCGAGTAGTGAGTGGAACATACTGGCATTTCCACTACGCTGCAAACCTGGACACAGATCCCCCCAGACCTCCTCTATATGTGGCCTTAGTCCCACTGTGACATATTAGGGTTGTGTTCCCTCTTGAGTTTAGAGCTGCCCACATGGTTCTCTCACACCTCTTACACACCAGCAGGTATACAGTGGTTTTTAAACGCAGGTAAACACGGTAAAAAAAGTCATGTTCAGGATGAATTGTGATCGAATCTCTCAGGACGGATGTTAATACCAGGTCGGAACTGAGCCGCAGAAATGACGATAGGAAACAGAAATTTGTGTCCTTGTCTCCCAACTCTTCTGTAAGTCCAAATATTCCAATGTTACTGTGCAACACGATATTAAAATGGCAGATCCAAAAGGAAAACGCATATTTTGTTGATGGGGAATCAGCCAACCTTATTATTCCCTTTGATGCTTTAGATTAACCTCGATTAATCCACATTCAAACCTTTACCCTATCAGACGCAGACATTTGATCCCTGCTGGATTTAATATTTCGACACGGTCGGCCTCATCTGACGTGCTGCAAAATTTCGATTCTTTATCCGGCGATGGGAGACGTGCCTGAGTTGTTGTTTGGTCTCGGGTCAGTGCTGGAGGTCTTTTGATTGAGCCGACGCCTGGATTTCATCTTACATGCTTTACTGTACCCGAACATCACCCGCTGCTGCCACCAAAATATGCACAATATCGCGGGAGACACACACACACACACACACACACACACACACACAGCAATGGTGATTAATATTAGATGTTGTCTCCGCAGCTTTCAAGTGGCCCAGCCTCACGCTGCGCGTTGCATCAAAGAGAATTCTCACTTAAAAGTAGATTTTGGAGAACATTGTGGGGGGTGAAACAGGGGGATGTTTGTTGGTTCAAAAGCGTTTAGAAAGAGATGTTGTAGCCTCGGAGGCACGGATGGTTAGGCGGTCTTCAGAAGCTACCCCCCCCCCCCCCAAGGGTGGCCCAGAATAGTGGGTACAGAGAGAAAAGACTACAGGATTAGCATGTAGCGTGCAAATGGGACAATGTGACGATGATGAAAAATGTTACAGCAAATTAATACAGCGGCACATCATTTGTCAGCGGGCGTTCCCCCCCCCCCTTTTCTGAGGAGCGAAGTACCCAGCGGTGATAACGGCTCGGTCTGAAGGAGCCGTCCCTTTCAAATCTGAACGAATCAAAACTCCGAAAGTTGTTTTTCGGCTCTTTTTCTAGCTGCGCTCGTGTTTTTGTGCCGGCTGCACTCTGCTGTGATATCGAGTGGGAAGAGTTACAAGTTAATTGCAGCACAGAACCGATCCACCTGATCCCTCCCAAGGCAGACGTATAGATTTTCCTCCTCAAATTGAGCAGAGTTTTTTGGGGCATCTGTTTTGAGAAATGTTCTTCTTTCAAAACATTTATTGTGTCTGTGCCTGGAAATCCCAATGGGCCCAGTGAGTGGAGAGGACCATTAAATTAAACTCTCAAAATAAACACACAGAGTTGAGTTAGAATGAAGGTGTTTGTTGCTGCTTGAGATTCAATTCTGTCTAAATGCCCTGAGCTCTGAATCTGTTGGTGTTTGCTGTCCAGGTCTGGAGCGCGGGACGGAGTACTCCTTCAGGGTGTCGGCCGTGACGGTGAACGGCACCGGGCCGGCCACCGACTGGACGGCGACGGAGACGTTTGAGAGCGACCTGGATGGTAGAGACACTTTGATCCCTCTCAGCATTCAATCAACCCATCGTCTCACTGGGATTAAAAGAACTTCCTCCTCCTCCTCCTCCTCCTCCTCCTCCTCCTCCTCCTTCTCTCCCACCAGAATCCCGAGTCCCGGACCAGCCCAGTTCCCTCCACGTGCGGCCGCTGATCAACAGTATCGTGGTGAGCTGGACGCCGCCAGAGAACCAGGACATCGTGGTTCGAGGTTACACCATCGGCTACGGCATCGGCAGTCCCCACGCTCAGACCATCAAGGTGGATTACAAGCAGCGCTACTACACCATCGAGAACCTCGGTGAGATGATTTGACTTCTGTTTCTAAATGGGAGAAATATTATTTTCTATCGTTTCAACCATTCAGGTTCAAATGCCACCAGTCGGATATTCATCTCCTCTCTGAAATCACTCCTGTATTTGTCTCATTCAGAAATATAAATGTGATTTCTGTAACTTGGCACATTAGACACTCGTCTGATTAAACTATTATACATTTATAAAAACATTTTAATTACCGATGGGCAAACATATACACACACACACACACACACACACACACACACACACACACACACACACAAGCACTAAGAGGAGATTCATCTCTATGTCATATTGAGTATTTAGAGAATTAATGAGATCTTCTCCGCCGCAAGCCGGAGCCAGTAATTACACACACTGGCTTAATGGGGACGCGGTAATTTAACGTCCTGATTTTTGAACAAAGCTAATTTGTCTCGGTGGTTTTTTTCGTCCTCGAACCATAAATGTAGAGTTTCACTTCTAAGAGGTGCCACGTCTGTCGGGCCGTACTTTAGC